>VXBO01009237.1:32189-50132 GCA_013400135.1 Rhinoptilus africanus
AAAGGAGAAAGTCCTTTCCTAGTGTTTTTGTACTATGGAAAACAATGAATTCATCTGTCTTTCGTGGCTCACTCATCTTTACCTGTGTGCATTTTCCTCTCTCTTCACACAATGCCATCCTTCTGCTCAGCTAACGGCAATAGTTTCAGCGCTCTATAACCTACTTTTGAAATAATCATCTTTGGTTTAAACATACAGAATATGTAAAGTAGATACACAGAAGTGAAGAAAAGGAATGCGTAAAAGGCACAAGAGACTTTATTTACAAAAATATTTTGGGTCTAGAATCCTAATATATTTTTCCATTGGAGATTCCAGAGCAATCACCATTTAAATGAAGCTGCATGGAATACTATGGCTTGTACAGTCTTTAAGTAATCACCATGCAAATATTATTGTAGTTCCTATTTATGTTGTCAGGTTTTGGGAAAGGACAGCCTGACACACATTTCATTTTTTCTTATCCAGCAGGTACATGTTTATTGGCTGGGCTTGTTGCTGCTTCTGCAATTCTTGAAACAATTTGCAAATGCACATTTCAACATGTCTCTGTTGAATTCAAATATTTGAATAATGAATAGCTAAGATGATAGAAAATAATTCCATTAAGATCCCTGATAAGAAAAAGGGTTCCAGAGAGATGATTTTGAATCTGTAAGTATACTGAAAGTGCATCAGGCTTTTTGTTATGTAGCCATCATATATTTGCCAGAGCTTGGTGTGGAGTATAAAGATTGTCATTACATAGGCACCTCTTAACGGCTAATCTACCCAGAAGAAGTTGGATGCTGATTCTGATATTATATTCAGATAATTTGCCTCTTAATTTCTTACCTGTGATGAATAACTACACAAAAAGACACTCTCTAAATATATAGGCAGATATTGGAAAATGAGCCATTGACCCGCTAACACTTTGACAGGCTTCTCTGTAAGTAAGTGAAGAGTTCAAAAAGTAACATTTAGTAACCTGATCAATTTCATTATACTGTTTCTGGATCACAGCTGGTTCATGTAAAAATTGTGAAATCCCCACATTTATTCATTATTTAAAATCTTTATCATATTTCTGCAGTAAAGTATGATTCATTGAGTATACTGAAATTTCCACAGTTTTTGTTATGCAACAATGGATCATCTGGCACGTAGTGTAGCATGGACATTCAATCATCAGAAGCAGTCTTTCTTGCTCCACATTGCAATTAAAAAAAATGAATACATAAAATCCCATAATCCAAAATCCCAGTTACCAGGTTTTTGAATTGTGTGATTTCAAGATCAGTTTTGACAATTCTCGGTCATTTAAGTTTACAGTTAGTATTTTATTTTTCTGCTTGTGTGTTAGTTAAACTAACCACTATCCAAGGACAGTTCGAGATCTTAAAATTGGTGCAATTCATCAAATACATGAGTTTGTACAAACAATTGTCTTAGCTATGGAAAGTCTAAAGAACAAAAAGATGACATTATGACCCATATAATAACTCTGTTAATATCAACATGCAGATTCCTGACCCTTCAGTGGCAGTTGGATCAGGGCAAAGAATTCTTACACAAAAAGGTGCAACTATAATTAATATGTATTCATTTGTAAACTATCAAGAAATAAATAGTCTTAATAATAGATTTTGTGCTATTTGTCTCCTATCTAGCCTTTGTGCTGTTTCAGTGCTTAACATTAATGGAAATATCTATCTCAGAGTAAACTTGAAGTTGGAAAAATGAAAAACCACTTTCTTGCTTGTTTATGTTTTCAAGAGCTTTATTACTGTTTATAGAAACACATCAGATTCTGAGCCAACATTTAGGATTCAAAACACACTCATAATATACACACAGAAAGATGCATATGCACATATATGCACACAGACACACATATGCAACCCTACAGAGTAAACAGGAAACAAAAGTAGTTGTGAAGTCCGCAAGTTCCCCTGCACTCACTGTTTATGTATTTCTGAGCTTGTCTGTAATCCTGATAATTAGCCTCCTGGTACTGGCTCTGCTGAAGTGCCAGCAGTGCATTAGAAATGTCAAAATGAATCATGGTAGGAAACACTATAGAAGATCTACAACAGGTACAGGGGGGAGGAATATTAAAAAGCAACAACCTCTCCCACCTCATTCCCTGATTACTTGAAAAAAAAAAAGCAAAAACCAAAATACAACTTGATAATTACAGATTAAAAGCAAAGAACAAAAGAAATGAAATAGCAGTAGGAAGTGCAATTGAGAAAAACAAATGCTGTTAGTAATTTTTTTTTTAATAAAGCAGAATAAAGAAAACTTGCCCAGGTTGAAATAAAATATTAATACACTAAATGCTTATAGTTTTTTTTTCTACGAGTCACATTTAGCTAGGCAAAAATTTAAAAATTCTGCTGGCATGTTTGTTGGGAATAAAAAAGCCTGTAGGTCAAGTCTTTCTGAGAGAATGCCAAATGTCTTTGTGTCCAGTTATTTATGGTTTCAGATAATTGTACAGAAAATATCAAATTTGCATAGTGTGATTATTGCTGATTATTTATCTAGCAGTCAAAATGTTTCAGTGGTTCCTAGGATGACAGATTGACAAGTACTTAAAACTCATTCATTTTATGAAATTTGCATGTAATTAGGCAATAATGAAGGGGATGTTTGTGGACAGCGGATTATACTACAATATGCTGGAAGCGATTCAAATGCTTGACAAAGTGTTAACATTATCTTCAGTTTCAACTAAGTCTTGAATGTTTGGCTCAAAAAATCAGTGGAAAAATGAAATGGGTTATGGAAAGTTACTAAATGTATTGCTAGAATGAAGTATATATTTTTTTGCTTCTCTTTGTCTCTTCCTACTTATTTATGCACTGCTGATGAATTGTACTTTAGAAATTTAACTTATATCATATTCGGTGCAGCTCATCTGTAATAGTTTGCTGCCACTGCTGTGGTCATTATCACAGTGAAATCCTATGAAGAATGGCTTTCTTTGGTTTCTTGGCATCCATGTGGGATCTGAATTTTAAAACTCCTGCTTTGAGATTCATACAAAAGAATGTGATTTTGAAGAACTGATTTATCACACAAGATATAATTTATTTCTTAACCAGTTGTTTCCTCACAAATAGAACATTTGACTTTATGGTACATACTTGAAGTGGAGGTAACCTTCACCAGTACTTTGTGGTGGCTGACAGCTGCAGATGAGACCTACTCGTACAAAGGTACAAAAGTAGTTCAAAGGTCCTGGCAGTCATATTTTATTTAATATAATATTGATTCTTGCTTCAGTGGCTTGAGCAGGTATATCCCTGGTTTTAGAGGATTTCACGTATATGCATCAAGTGCACTTCTACGTATGACTCCATAGTCAGTGCTCACCTTCTTAATACATACTAGTGTGCAGGGACCAATGTAATAAGATGTACTTTATAATCAACTGTTTTCAAATATTTCTCTCTCACTTTTGGAGTATATTCTATACCTTAATTTAATATGCTCCCAAAGTAATGGTAAAGGTGGCATACAACTTTTGTAGATGGAAGTAGGTATCTACGTATGGGATATACAAAGTAAACATGCTGATCAGGGAGTTACCTAGGCAGGTCAGTAGAAGAGGTATGCATTTAAAAAATCTGCCTATGCTGTTTTGGGGAATATAGGATCAATGTCTCTGTTACAGGGTGATGCACACTGCTAGAAAAGTAGCAGAACCTGGAAGCCTGTCTGCAGCTAATGTTTTTTTCACCAAATGGTTTGATGATGGTGCAGCCTCTGCTCCTTTTTGCTCAGGGTAGTGGTTTAAGTGCCCACTTAGGAGTCTGAGCATGTCAGATCAGTGCTCATGGATGTTCTCTCCCAATCCCTCCTACTGGAGTAGTTCCAGTTTTCATGGAATAAGTAAATTCTAGAAAAAAAATTCAAACTCTCTTGCCTGAACATTTCAGCTACTGTGCTATAGCATCACTCTTTCTGTTTGGTTCAGGGAATGCTTAAATATCCTTAAAACAGCTGCAACAGAAGAGACTGAGATAATATTAACTACTGCAGAACACTTCGTAAGTTCCTGATGAGGGGGCACCCCTGAGAGGTACAAGGTCAGAAGAACTGAACTCATGAGGAAGAACTGAAGGAGAGTCAAGTGCTCTTACTGAACATCTTTGCCCCTGATCTTTCTGTAACTGGTTCTGTGCGGGCTCTATTCCAATGTGCCTGTTTTGACTAGACTAAGCATCATATTTGAGGCAGGCATAAACTCCTCAAGCCTAATCAATGCCTAGAATGGGGTACCTGCCTGTGTCTCCAGAGCTGTTAAGAGAGAAGCAATTCAGTCTTTAGCATACTCCAGAAGTGACCTTGTGAAAGCATTGACACATGGAAATTTCAAGACACCTGAAAAGCCAAGGAACTATATCGATGTGGATGCCTAAGAATACTCTAAAGTGTTTAAGTCCTGTCTAAAATCTTTTGTGGATTTATCCTCTAAAGTACTAGAGCAGGGTAGGTTTAGATTAGACATTAGGAAGAAGTTCTTTACAATGAGGGTGGTGAGACACTGGCACAGGTTGCCCAGAGAGGTGGTGGAGGCCCCATCCCTGGAGACATTCAAGGCCAGTCTTGTTGAGGCTCTGAGCAACCTGATCCAGTTGAAGATGTCCCTGCTTACTGCAGGCATGGTTGGACTAGATGGCCTTTAGAGGTCCCTTCCAACCCAACACATTCTATGATTCTATGATTCTGGTTTTGGGGATAACATGGTAGGCTTATCCCACAGAGTCTCTTCATGACTCCTAGTAACCTCTGGATTAGCCTCTTCCAGCCTATTCATCCCTGCCTCTCAGATGCAGTGGTAGCTGTCATATGTGGTTGTGGACTTGTTAAGGTGACCTATATCTCCAGAGACCATGTGGCATCACTTTCTGGGAAGTTTGTTTGCATGATGGTGGCAGTAGACAAATATTCAGACTCCACTATCTTGGTGCAGATCCAAGTCTAATCAATGAAAAGTGTGCTTCATTATTATAAACAATCCAGGATATCCTGTGGAAGAGAAAATGGATACTATATGACAGCAGACTAACTGAAAGTCATCTGTGATATGTGAGATTAAAAACCAGCCCACCTTCCCTAGCATGTGTACATGTATGGTTTGTGCACCCCTTTCACCTGCAATACGAGTATGTCTTCTTTTCTGTCACTGATCCACAGGTGTATTCCCATAGCAGAATTCTTATCAAGAAGTTTATTCTGCACATATCTAATACAAGATCTTTCACCCTTCTTGCCAAAGCAAATGGCTTAAACATTTGTTCAGAAGCAGGAAAAAAATCTCTGTACTCACTGATGACTACATATTGAGTTCTATCAAAAATTTTGGGAGCATTTTTCAGAAACAATTTCACATTAAGGAGGCAGAAATGTCAGGAGAAGGAGGGGGAGAACATTCAAGCCCCTGATGGACCTTTCTCAATGAGTTTTCTGCATAGTATTCTCAAAAGCTTTATGTAACCTGAATTAATTACTAAATCTATCCCCTTCATTATCTAATTAACTCATTCCACTGATTTTTTTTCCCCTGTCTTTAAAAAGCTGTTCAATTACTAACATTTCAGCATCTGTTTCTGTATTCTGACGCAAGGCAGAAGGATCTGATAGTTCTTTTAACTCATTCAGACATGTGAAATTTCAGAACCTTCACATTCTCCCCCAGCATATAGTTAGCTACCCATCTGGTTGACTTTTTGATGGAAGGTTTTTCTAGTGTCAGAAAAGCCATATGAGAAAAAGGAAACGAGTAGGTAGAGCACAACGGGACCATAAGCCATATTCCTAAGCACAAGGAAAACAAGGTCACCCTTTATGGTTTCAGACAGGCAGCCGGAGGAAAAAGAAGAGAAGACGGCGGTTGTAGGGTATACAACGTGGCAGCTGGAAAGGTTAGGGTATAAGACCTAAGCTTCTGTGACAAAGAAAAGAATGAAAAGAAATGTTCATTCTTTCATTCATTCATAGGAGAAGATGACAGTACAAGAAAAAGAAAAGTCTTAGTGGTTCCTGGGGGCTCCCCTAGTCTCAGGGGTTCTTTCTTTGAAAACTAAACTACGTCCAAATTGTTGCTTTGCACCCCTTTTTAAAGGTCTTTTATGCATACAGAGTGGTTTTGGAGCTGTGAAAGGATTACCTATCTTTCAACTATTGAGTTCAGTAGTAAAGAATACTGGATTATTCCTTGTATTGTATTCATTTCCTTGCCACTGTTCTATGTGGTGGTTATCATTTTGATTTCTAAAATAAAAACAGCACCTTAAAATAATTTAAAGGCCCTGAATAGAAATACAGCTCTGAGTTAAAGTTTCTGCTTTGTGAGCTGTCGATTTTAACTGAGCTACAGCTGGTGTTTACTGTTTTTGGAGATATTTGATGGGCAGTAGTACTGATTAGTTAACTGTCTTCACACTGGATTATTTTTGGTTTTTAAAAGGAATAGACAGAATGTGCATGGGACTTTGTTTACTGGCAGATTGTAGGTTCTTTGTGCTCTAAAACTGCCCAAAGTCCCCCAGTTATCAGTCTCCTTCCCTTACTTCCGTGAGTGACCTGGTTTTTCCTAGGTGAGAACTAATCTGGTGATGATTTGAAAAGCTCTTACATCCTCACGAATTCTGTCCCTGCTTCATGGACTTCTCCCTGCTCCAACAGCAAATAATTCAAAGTCGTGACACTCAAAGAAACTGGAAGGGTTCCCCCCATCACTCTTTCCTTTAGGAAACTGACATTATTCTCAAAAGAAAGAAGGAACAAGGAAGGCTAGGAAGAGAAAGAAAAGAATGTAGCATCTCAGGAAACAGTTCTCTCTTCCCTTCTGTGAGCAAGAAAGGAGAGCTCTTCTGATCATCTTCTCTCCCTCCTGAAAGATGAGACACATGAAGAGTCTCTAGAAAGAGACAATGAGTCCTTGCAGCAGTTTGTGCCTTACCAGCTCCAGAGAAATGGATAGGGAAAATAAATCCTTAGGAACCTGAAAAAGAGTAGAGGAAAAGCTGTAATGGCACAAACATATACTGAGTAAGAAACTTGCTAGGTGGGGAAGACAGAGACAATGTACAGCTTCAGTTAAATATCATGTTGCTAAATTGTACAGTATGTGACAAAACTAATTTTTTTATGCACTGAAGAAAGTGTATTGGGATCTCATGACCCTTGAACCTGTAGTGCTTGCTAGGAATCTCGACAGAAACCCTTGACAGCACTGCAAGCCATCCTGTGGCTGCTCTGTCATTCAGTCTGTGCTGGATACCTGTTCTGCGGCAGCTGGAGCTCTTGCATGTGACCACAAAGGGCACCTGATTGGTCACCTTTACTAATAAAGCTACAGCAATGTTAATTTTCATGTTTCCTTACAATCACAACATGGCTGTGGTATCAAAATATTACTAATGGCAACTGTTTCTGCTTAGATTGTATCTGTGCCCAATGTGCTTTTCTAAGACAAAAAGTGTGTCTCTGCTTTTAAACATCCCATTGCAATGTTTCTTTCAGATTTCATATGCTGTTTGGTCAGATCAGATGGCCTCCAGGACTGTGTAGAAAGAAAAAAAAAAGCAACTGAGAGGCTTGACAGCCACAATTACAACGGTATGCTGTGAGTCATAGAATTGCTGAGTTCTGGGAAACTGGAAAGTATCTACTTGTGGGTACTGCCCAGAGAAGAACATAGCACAATGTTTCAGTTCTCCCATGTATGGCCAGGATGAAGCTAGTTGTGACTCCCTGATGCTGTGCCACTGGCACCTAGAGCAGGAAAAATAACCCTTTGCCTTCTTCATCTTGGTGTAAGATCTCTTTGGATGCATCTCTGTTACTGGATTGAAAGCAGTTCTGAGTTTCTAGATCTGTTTGCACTTCACAACCAAATTCCGTCTTGATATTGGTTTTAAACCCAATCCCATTCCAGACACTACATGGAAAGGGAGTCTGGTTATGCAAGCTAGGTATGAGCATGCTTTGAGTAGCTTAAATCAGTTTAAATGTACCCTAAGATAACAGGTATGCACCAGTGGTGGTCCAGTATAATTGATGTTGCTCTGCCTCATCTCTTCCTAGCATCCAGAGTGTTTCCTACAAAGCCTACCCCTTACACTAGGATGAGAATACAGCTACTCCTAGAGTTGTTTCTTCCCTCCTTACACCCTTTGTGAATCAAGGGCATTCTCCAATGACAGACTGTAACGAAGGTCCCAAGCCATAATTCCTAGTTTAAAGATAGGTTAGAAGTGACGGAAAAGGACCTGATATAGAAGCAGAAGTATAGTACCTGATATTTTTAGAAGTAATGGAGAGCACCTGATTCCTTAGTTCACTGTCAATGTTTGCACAGGAAACTATTCATTATAAGCAATAACATCAGGGCACAATCCAAGCAATCAGAGCAAGTGTGGTCCATATAGAAAGCAGTGAGAGTGACCACAGGGTTGTATCTTTTTAGTTTTATCTTTACGTTCATGGCAGTGGTCCTCCAACACAGGTCAGGTCATCACAGGGTAGCAAAACTTAGGTGATGCAGAACAGAGCTCTTCACAGCATTGCAGAATGAGCAGAGGTTTCTCTTTACTACCTGTGATATTTTACCTCCAAGCAATGAGATATGGGTTCCTTGTTCCTGACACGGGGTCTTCCTTTGTTTATCAACAGAGGTTTGGGGAACAAGATAGAGGAGAAAACTCTGCCTATGTGAGTATGAGAACTCTAACAGCCATGTTTTGTAGCAGCCGGACACTTTTCCAGGACTTGTTAGGGAGCTATAATAACCTTTCATTTATAACAACCTGTATAATAGTAGCCGTGGCCTAAAAGGCTAGGGAACAATACGTCGATCACAGAAGTACCTATTGTTTGAAGAAAAGAATGGTGTTGGAGTGTTCCTTTCAAATCCGCAGCATTTGAACACATCATTCGCGCTCAAGCACTGTAACTAGTGTAGAAAGAAAAAGAACTGTGCCACAATTATAACCACATGCTCTGAGTCATGCAGTTGCCGAGTTCTGGGAAATTATAAGCCATCCAGTTCTGGGCATTGACCAGACAAGATGACAGTGTCAAGAAAGCCCCCATTGATCACGGGGGCAGAACAAGAGAAAACAGCTGTAACAATTCAGAAAAAAGACTTGACAGCTCAATGAAGACCTCTGCACAGTGCTCAGTAGCGGTCGAGAAAATAAGCAAAATGTTAGGATTTAGAAATAGCTAGGAGTTGTAGAAGGGGATAGAATACTGCAGAGCACAAGGTGCCAGGAGGAACTTCCCTTGTAGGCATGTTATACCTGCATTTTTCAGAAGCTTCTGTATCTTTCTGTGAAGCTGACACAAGGAGATACAGAGAGGTGATAAATGATTAGATGGACTACTGATCTGATCCAGTCGGGCAATTTCTCTGTTCCTGTCAGTTGACTGGAATTGTAAAGGTAGCCTGTGGCACAACCTGGTATTAAACCTTTATCTCGAGAGCCCTTGTTCAGTTCCTTTAACCACAAGATGATCCTTCATCTCCAATTTCCTTTTTCCATTTCATCTGAAAATATCAAAGGCGCATAATTTCTCCTAATATTGTAGCATTCCAGTCCTGACCAAAACCAGGAAGTGAGCAGCAGGTGAATAAAAATTAAGCTGACATTTTCAAACTTCAAACAAAGATCTGTGTGACGCAAGGAATGGTTCTTTTAATTTAATCCAAATTGGTTCACTCGACTCTGGTGATAATCTGATCCATACCCCAGTAAGCTTGCAATCAGAAGAACAAAACAGTGTTTGAATTATGCCGAACCCAAAAAACACAGTCTGTCCATGACCATACACTCAGGATGGGAGTGGGGGAAGTGAGAGGAAGGGGTGAGGTGGTGAATTAGACTCAAAAAGTCGTTGGTCTGGTTCTTAACAGCAGTTAAAAAAAAAGGGGGGGAGGGGGGGGGAAGAAAAAGCAAACAAAACGGAGGCATGTATAAATGGAGGTATTGAACCTAACTCAGAGAAAATATCCTAGTGCTATGTAAGAAGCTAGTGAGACCCCATTTGGAATACCATGTGTTTCCCTAGCCCTCTCGTATTAAAGGTATACTATACAAATGGATTAACGGTACTGAAGGCTAATAATGTGCCTATAAAAAGGCTAGCAACACAGAAGTCTTGGAGGGGTTAAAAGTAGCATACAAGTTATTGAGAAAAGAGCCTGCTCAAAGACATACAGAACATCTGAAAACAAAAATCTGCATGTTCCAGTGGTGAGTGGGCTATTCGTAAATGCACAAACAGAAAATAAAACTTAGGGAAATGAGAAGAAACCTTAGAGTATTGTCTATTCTAAGGTCAAATTTTGAAATTCTTATTATATTTTTATTCTTTGTTTATTTGTGTTCCTAGTGACTTCAGCAGTATTCATTTGAATATGATCTGAGAGCTGCAGGTCAGATCAGGCATTTGACATCTGTGTGCCCAGACAAGAGTCACCGCGCCCAGAGCTCTTCCTTTCCTCTGTGAGAATTTAGCTACATTCACCACTCTATTTCCCCCCACTTGTGAGGCACTGCAGTTGACTGATTTCTGCTAAAAATATCTCTCCTTTTCTTTAATTCTCAGCACGCAATGGGATTGCCTTCCCCACACCACTCCCTGGTGATTTGTGCTCCTTTTGCTCCTCATCAGCTCTTTGGGAACTTCTAGCATTTGGTTCTTGCGTGGGGTGTGGGTGGTGAACAGTAAAAAAACTTCTTTCAGTCTTTCCTACACACATCTGTGTAGGGCCTGTAAATTCAGTCTTCTGTAGCCTCTTTTAAGGTTTTTTTTTAAAAAAAAAAAAACCTAAAGATATCTCTCATTAAGCACTGTCAAGTTGCTGAATCAGTATTAATACGCATCGTTCTAGTTTTCCCAATCATTCATACTAGAAGAATGAAAATGGTGGTAATACAAGGTAATACATTCTGCTACCAATTTACTAATACTCTGTAAAAAGAAAGGAAACTTAGTCCCTCCATTTCACAAGGAAACACCTTTTAACTCTTTATATTTGCTAAAACATATTTTAACGTCTGTAAATTGATATCATGATAGCCATAGGAAGGTTACAGTACTGTTGTTATTTTTAACACAAGAAGTTACTTCAAGCCTCTAGTCAAAACTATATTGATCCCTTTTCCTACGAACCAAATGCCTTATTCATCTGTTCCAAGTTATTTTTTTTCTAGCCATTTGTCATTTACATAACACTGAGTAACCAGTCTTGGGAATGTCCTAAACTACAGAAAGCCTCTATAATAATTTCTGACACAGGGGATTTCATGGAGAAATCCTTATATTCATCAGCTACAGATTCATTGCACTTTCTGTTTGGCTAACCATTTCCTAGTGGAACATTGATATTTTATTTGGCTGCCAACAGCTTCTAGCACAGGAGAACAGTTGTATTCTTGAAACTGGCTATCGGAAGGAATTTCCTTGCTTATTTTTCCTCTGTGTGTGTGTGTGCACACATGTGTAAATGTGTTCACACACATGTATGCAGGGATTATAATTAAACATGTTGGGTGTAAGCTCTATTTGACACATCTGTGCTTGTGATACAAAAAAAAAATCAATGCGCTGAGCACAGTTCCTCTGTGTATTTAAGCCGTTTCATTTAGAATGCTTTTTCCTCTCTCTTTTTTTTTTTTTTTTTTGTATAAAAAGATGCACTTTCGGTCAGATATTATTCTTGATTAATATATATGCTGTTCCTGTATTACTTGTTGCTCCCTATATTCCCTAGGAAGATTCTATGTACAGATTGTTCTTTATATGGAAAAGAAAAAATCCATGTAAGTCATCATGAACTACTTTTTCTACTGCCCTAAAATATGAGCTCCAGTAAAGCAAGAACAAGTTTTCCACCTAAGAGAGAAATAAAATGTCACCTAGCATTTTGGTTTTTTGTTTCTATTTTTGTCCCTTTGTGTTTCTAATTATGTTCCGGTCCATACAGAGTTTCTCAGCAGTAAGGAGTAAGGGGGAAAAACTGTAAATAAGACTCCTGAAAGAAGCCTTTCCAAAAATGAAAATAACATTTTATTGTCCTGGGATTTTCAAGATTCATGAAAAGAAAGTGTATTACAAAACCCATCTGAAGTTGGAGGTTACTACTCTAATGGATTTCTCTGCCAAGTCAGGTTGTCTCTGTCCCTTCAGCAAATCTGGGCATCCTCAGGTTTATCCCCTTAGGTACAGGATGGTGCAATAGTGAAGTTGAAACCACCCATTTACTTGAGATTCTTCTGGATTTCATTTGCATCCTGAAGTTTCTCTCCAATTTTAGCACTTGCTCACTTCTGTTAATACATTTTGAGTCTCAACCCCCTTCTTTTTTCCTCACTCTTATCTTTCTTTCTATTTCTTAGAGGTTTTATTGATAAGATTCCTTAGAAAGAGAACACATATTTTTGGGAAATTACTTCTTCATCCAGACATAAGTATTAAAGAGATTCTAGCTTTCTCATAGTTTGTGAAATATTTAACAAGACACGATAGTGGGAGTTTTTCAAGCCATGATATATGGCATTACATATGTGGATATATATTCACTTCCTTTCTATTATTCCTTTGTCTCTGCTTCTTTTTGCTGTTTGGCTGCAAGTTGAATCCAGTTCCAATGTACTAGTCACTCCCACAGGAGTAAAATTCACTCAGCAAATATCTTTTTCCATCCACTTAAAATGTTCTGTTTCTGCAGTTATCCGTTTGGTTAAATATAAACACAGAACAGTCTGGTCAGCCAGAATGAAAGGGTATGGACACAGTAAAAAGTGAATTCAAAGGTTTAGATGAAAGCAAATCTTTACATAGAATTTAACCTGCTATGAGGAAAATTCTAAGGTTTAGTGATTCATAAGCTTTACAAGAGAAGGGGCAAAATCATGCTAATATTTCCCAGAAACACTAAGAAAAGATGCCTGAAAAAGTTTAGCAAAGAAATGGATCAGACAGATCTCCAAACAAATGGGTGCCTGTGCCTGAGCACACAATTCCCCTTTTCCCTTGCTGCTAGCGGGCAGCCAGATAAATTGATAAAAAATTATGCATGAAAGGAAATCTGCTTCCTGAAATCCTTAGGGTTTTTTTGAGAGTCTGTTTGTGTGTGTGTGTGTGTGTGTCCGCCTCCAGAGGATCTATTTTCCCACTCCGATTTAAAGTGAATATCAGTGATTATGCAAACTGGAATATGTCCCTGCCATAGTCCAATCCTAATCCCAGTCTTTCTGACAGAATGTTTCACTAGAAGAGTTTAATTTTCAGGACCAATTTCCCTGAGTGGGAGCTGCCTTCTATCCAAACATTATAAATGAACCTTCTTTTGAGTCCCTAGGAAATGCACTATATCATTCACCTCCTGTCAGATTAGCTCTCGTTATTTGGTATCTCCTGTGCAAAGTACAGAGGGGATTTCACCAGCTATAAACTTTCCTTATCTTCAGGTACTTTGGACAAACTTCAGATTTCCCCTGGATCTTCATCTTTAACTTCTTCAAATTGTTTTACAGTTAGCTTTTCAGCTTCATACCAGATTTTTCCTCCTAGTTTAGTACTTTTGTACCCTTTTCTTTATGGTTGGTGAAAGTTAACTAAGTAGGGCTACTAGACTTTATTTTTTATAGTGATACACTTAATACATCTCTCAAAATCCTTTTCACCATCTGAAAATATATATAAGGAAGTTACTGGACCATCATTCATTCAGTGGTAGGTTGAAAGCTGTATTAGATCAGGCTACACTCACTTTCCACATTTTTGAAAAGATAGTTACCTATCAGATAGAAAAAAAGGGAAAACCACATCTCGTTGCTTATACCATGTGGTCTTAACTCTGCCTTCACTAATGGGGCCTCACCTCACCATTTTCAGCTTCATTTTTTTATTTCCAAGTTTCCCAAGAGATTTTACATTCCTACAAATATCCTTCTGCTGCATAAAATTAATAGTGTGACAGAAGGAAGATAAGATTTGGAGGAAGGGAAAAGTTTTGTCTCCTGATTCTTTGAATCTGGAGGTACTTAGAATGGTTGGTGTATCTAAATTTTTACATCAAAATGAAAGAAGGAGGAAGTCTTAGAAAAATAAATGTGTTGTTGAGCAATGTTTTATTTCTGTGCCAGAGTAGAAATTTTCAGGCTGGATGTTACATAGAGATGGCAAGAGGCATCTCCATATTCACGGCAGTCTAAGCAGTTTCTTCTCTCGCTCTTCTCCACTTCTATCTCACTGTCATTAACCCTTCTGAGTTCCTTTCTTTCCCTTAGACACATGCTTTCCTCTAAAAAGCTTAGAGGTTATAGAGAGGCATTTACTTGGACCTATTCTGGGATGTCCCGTGAAATAGATATTATTATAGGAAGCTTTCTGGAAATGCAGTAGCAGAAGAAAAGAGAGAGAAAGAAAACAGCCTAATACTGTGCCTGCACCCTACTTTCAAGACACTGAGGTTGCCTTGATAAGACTTTTCGAACATCCTTTCAGATAAAACTAGGTGACTTGTCACTATCATAGTGCCACATTATTTCCTTCCACAAAGAATTGTAAGATGTATGATGGTGTCACCTTCTTCACCTTCATCACCTTCTATGATGGTGTGANTTGGGATTATTACAAGGATTGATACTATTCCAGAAGAAGGGTAGAAATCCCTGTACTGGGATACATTAAAAAAAAAAAGCTAACTCTATGGGAATAAAATGAGGAAAATATTACCTGCAGTGCAGATTTAACGCATGCAAACCAGAATAGTTTCCCTGAGCATTTATTTATGGTTCTTCCTGTTGATATTATAAAATTATACTGCTTGAAAACATAAGGAGTTATGCTAGCAGGCTAGACTGGCTGATGCACTGAGAATTTGCTGAGCACAACTCAGCTGTGTAGGTCCCCATAGGTAACAGCTGTAGTACCTGAGACCAGTAACAGGTCAGAGCAGCTGTGTGGACTCTCTCCTGTGTGCCGGCTGGCTTGGGAACTGGTACAAGAGCAGAGAACAAGCAGGCTTCAGCTGTAATTCACCATGCACTCTAGTCTCTTGCGCTCCTCCTTCCCTCTTCACCATCCAGACTGCAACTTTTCTCTGTGATGTCAGGGGCTGCGACATGTAAGTCACCCAGACAGTCACCAGATTTAGCTGTGGTCTTCTGCGGACTAGGGCAATCCTGAGATGAGAACCTGATGGACCATGTCATTCATAGATAAGTAAGCTGTGTACATATTTTAATTCTGGCCTTAGAATACCTTTTCTCCCCACCTCCTTTTGTCTCTTTCTTGCCTCTTTCCTCTCCTTTCTGTGTCTCACTCTTCTAAGATCTATTTAATTATGCCCATAGAAAAGAAAATGCTGATATCAAAAGAGCAATTCCCTCTTTTGATTTCCAATTCATTTTCCCCTCTCATTCAAGAGAATAGAAATATACAAAGTAATTTGGTATATAAAATGATTCCCCATAATTTTAATCCTTTTAAAGTGCTTGTGGAGATTATCACGGTTTGATTTATTTTGACAAGGGGTGGTAAATATTGTAAGAACAATAGTCTACTGAAAATGTTTTAAAAGCCTGTTGCTGTGTTACGGGAATGAACATTTCAGGTGTTCCATGAGTTTGGGGGATGATTTCCTAATGCAGCTAAGTGAATTAAAGTAACACAAGGACAAGCGTTCACAATAAGTAGAAATGGACACCCTTTTGCTAATCATAGAACCATAGAATAGTGCTTGAAGATTTTTTTCCACTAGTTAAGCCATCACCATTTTTCTGTTTTGTGCCTTTATTTTATTGCGCTTTCTTTTGCTTCTCACAGGCCAGGCAGCTAGATGTTGAAGCTGTAAAGGGAAATCCTAGAATTGCCAAAATTTCTGAGACACAGGGTCTACTCTACCAAGGATTTGTGTGTAGCCATAATACCCAACAAGTAATCCGTTCCATAGGCAGGATAGCAGAGTAAGAGGCAGAGTCTGGTCCCTGGTCCTGCACCAGCTCCCTCATCTCCCAGTTTCCTTTGGGTTTTGTGCTGAAAAGCTGCCTGAACTCTGTTTTGGACTGGGTCTAGTAGCTCAGCACCCAAAAGGACCAAAGGCAATGACCATAAGGGTTGTACCAGCAGTAAAAGTCGTTCTTGTAGTGAGACTCTGCACTCAGCAGCTCAGTAACATCATGGCTCACAGCCCGAGAGTGAGTCTCACCATGTGATGACTTACTTACAAGGCTTAATCAGCCTTATGCAGTGAGGCTTGTTCATCATTATGCATGAAGACACGCTGCTCCATAACCCTGCCATGAAGATACAGTCATTTGGCCTGATCTATATGTGAGTAGGAGTGATACCAAGGAAAAGACCACAATGGTAGAGTGTGTGCATTCTTACAGGGAGCCATGTTCAAATGGCTTTGTCCCTCCCTCCTTCCATCACTGCAACCAAACACATTTGTTTTTCCCTCATTAACTGGCCTCCAGAACCCAGATGTTTTCTGACCGCAGTGTTTGTGGTCTTACAATGGAAAAGAAGAAAAATGAAAGAGAGAAGTTTATTTTTCTAAGGTCAATTATTCCATCACACATACTGAAAACAACTTATCTAAGGTGTCATATCATCCCATCGCAAGACAGCATTGCAAATTAAATATGAAGTTTTCACAATATTCCTGCCCCCTTGTCCTGTGTTTATGTTTGTAGCTTTGGATCTAAATTTTTCTCATTGCTGGTACTTGTTTTTATCTGTGATGGATAATATAACCTGTTCAGAATAACCAGAGCTTTTAGAAAATTGAATTTCTAGAAAACTGAACCTCCAAAAAAAGCAAATACTGAAGATATCACTGGAGAAGCTTAACTTTGTGAAGTGTGTAACATAGAATTAAGAGAGCAATTGGCTGCTGTCACAAAATTTTTATAACTAATAAATCTAAATTTCAAACTGTTTCAAAGAAATGGTGATCTTTACAATTACATTAAAACAGCACCAAAAAAAAAAATAATGAAAAGAGGAAGAGGGTGAATAACAGAGCAGGCAAATGACTGATCATTCTGTGTGGTTTTCACTCGAGCACAAGAAGAATGATTACATCCCTACAGCAGTCTTCAAAGTGTTGAAGTCAGAGAGTGGAATAGGAAATGAACTGCAGTTCAGTGACCCTCTGTGGCCTGAACAGTGGGAGCTGGTAAGCACAGCATTTCCACTTTATTCACTTCTCTTTTTTCAACCACTGTCAGTAGAAGGCCTTCCCACACACATGGTTTTGCATCATTATTGTAACCTGAAAAGAACTAAATGTAGTAGATCTGTCTATGTATAGGCAGATGTAGCCTATATGGGTAGATATCCCAAAGCTGTACATATGCACAGGCTTATTATACATGTGTATGGTATACAGGTGAATAACTACAGTTTTTCTGAAAAAGCCTGCTTTACAATTTGAAATAGAATACATACTGTGCCATGCAATTTTCTTTGTGTTTCATTAGGGATAAAACCATGAGTTGGTCACCTAGGTCTGCTTGAAGAATAGATATAAAGTACAGCTTTCAGCCTGGTCTGTAATTTTCTCTCTAATGGAGGTGCTTCCTTTGTCACAACACGTTGGCAAAATACTATATCCTCCAGCCTCCAGGAAGGGAAAAAAACCTACATAAATATAGCCGCAGCTTGATGTCACTTAAGAAATGCTCTACCTTGTCATCTTGATCTGTTCTCATGCTATATGCAAGAAGGGTAATCTAGTGTTTAATAAAAGGTTTAATACACATTGCATAGTTGTCCATAAAATTACACCGATACAATGGCATGATAAAGTTGCATGTAAACATATCCAGGAGGCAAACCTGCAAGATGTGTATGTATCCTTATAGACAAGTCAAAAACCTATTGATGATCCAAGTGACATTTTTTCCACTTTTTTTTTTTTTT
>VXBO01009237.1:50150-69219 GCA_013400135.1 Rhinoptilus africanus
TTTTTTTTTTGAACTGTAGATGCCTTAATCCTTGAGAGGGAGATCAAGAGGGAGTTAAATGTTTTTATTTTAAGAGAGAAGTACACTCTTAATCACATCTAGATTAACAAACTTTTTTACAGAGATTCAGAAGCAGCTCAGAAAAACTTATCATTTAAGTGCTTAGGGAAAGAGAGGACTGAGGGAACTATATTGGTTTTTCCAGCAAGTTACAATAGGCAATTTTCCTTTCATTCAGAAGATACCATTGGCTGAATCACTGAAGACTGTTTGTCAAGGAAAAAATTAAAAATCAAGCCTGTAGTTTTATTGTTGTCTTTCTGCTTTGAAGCAATCCCTGACCCTCCAAATTTCCTTGGAACCTCTTTTCTCTGCAGCTTCAGTAATGTGTGATGCCACTTGAGCACTTGGACTTGGAAAGAGAGTGGACAATCATTTTTTGCCAGCATTATAGAATGACAGAATCACAGAATGGTTTGGGTTGGAATGGACCTTTAAAGACCAACTAGTTCCAATCCCCCTGCCATGGGCAGGGGCACCTCGCACTACAACAGGTTCCTCAAAGCTCCATACAACCTGACCCTTAACACTTCTCTGGGTAACCTGTTCCAGTGTCTCACCACCCTCACAGTAAGAATTTCTTCCTAATATCTAACCTAAAGATACCCTCTTTCAGTTTAAAACCATTACCCCTTGTCCTATCATTAGAGACCCTGGTGAAAAGACTCTCTCTCCATCTTTCTTATAAGCCCCTTTAAGTACTAGAAGGCTGCTATAAGGTCTCCCTGGCAACTTCTCTTCTCCAGATGGAACATCCCCAACTCTCACAGCTTGTCTTCTTAGGAAAGGTGTTCCAGAATTCTGATCATCTTCATGGCCCTTCTCTGGACTTGCTCCAAGAGGTCCACATGTTTCTTGTACTGGGGACCCCACTGAATATAATAAAACTGAAAAGAGGGAGGGTGTCATTAAATAAAAGTCTATGAAGTGTGCTTCCAGTCAAATCTAAACTAGCATTAACACTGTAGTACAAAAAATGTAGGGTGCACAGTTCTTACTGCCTGTTACACTGCTTTAATGTCATTTTTTTTTTATTGTGACTAAGGACTAAAAGGCAATAAGATCTATTTTAGTCACTCTTTTAATAACAAAATTTATCCTCAAAAAAACTTCACAGAGTCTCTTGATCATATTGTGAAATGTGAGCCAAAAGACTCCAAAGTTAATATATCTCTTGTTTTTTACAAAATCTTTCTGATATATGAAAAGGAAAATCATTGTTTTATACACCTATCAGAATTTTGTTGAAGTCTTACTTATTTTACAGTGTTCTGAAGTTACACATTTCTTTCTACCATTCCATTTTTATCTGAAAAGACTAGATACATATTTGAAAGGAGACACGCAAAGAACATCAAATTTCAGTCTAGCAGTCTGTGGTTTTGGAAATTCATTTTTGTTAATTGAAGGTTTGTCTATTTTCATATGGTTTTCACTTTAAATCCTCTGTAGTTTTACAAAAGAGTCTAACTCTTCATTCCTCTTACATTCTAAATCTGCATTTTACAAAAGAAATGCCTAATATAGTACTCCTGAGAGCCCAACAAAGAAACTCCTAAATGAATAATTAAGAGGTGAATTAATGTTTTTATGATTCAAAATCTGGGAATATAAATGGAGGGATGTTGCGTCATCATGTGGGCTGCAAACAGAATAAAGAGTTATGTTAAATGAACACTGAAAATAGAAACTTTGCCTTTTCCTCTACAGTTCCTTGTTGAAGCCAACTGCTTGATAATTGCTCTTGACTATTTCCAAATCCCATCACAAGAATTGTCTTTTCCTCAGCTGAGGAATCCTAACTCATTTCTGCTCTAATTAAAGAATCAGACCTTGTTTCCTGGACTCACCCTTTCCCAGACCTGTTGTTGCTATCAAATTTTGGCCACTTCACCCTCAACAACTGGGCCATACAAAAATCCTTAGGTCCTACACAGCTTACTTATATTTATACATAAGAAGAGTAATTCAGTCCCTCCCTGTGTGTTGTGATCAAGGCCTTAGATCATTCCTTGCACAACTCACACTGCATCTGAAATGATCTTCAAGGACTCCTGCTGGCTTCAAAGAAACAGATTTTGTTTATCATTTTAGCAGAGCAGCTTTACTAAAGAACAGCTCTGCAGCTTTGGAGCATAGTACTCTTTAAAACAAGTGGAAAATGTAGAAACTGTGTCCTTGCTTCACAAATTTCATTCTGTCTGAACTCCTGATGTGTGTTCGCACCAGTGGGCTCTGTCTGTTATTTTTGCATATACAAAGGCTCCAGCTGATAGGGTCTTTTTATATGAAGTTTTATCCAATGGACATGCTACCCATTCAAAACATCAGTTTGGTGTACCACTAAACACACATTTTATGGAAAGGTGATGGCCACGTTATTGCACCTGTTGTTCACAAAGAGAAACAAGCTCCTGCATCTGTGATGTTGAAAGGGATTCATCTGATCAGCAGGGAGCATACCTTACCCTATATAGCAGGAAAAATAATATTTTGCTCCCTTTGTGTTGCCCATAAATAATTCTAAACAGGTGACGTCAACTTGTAGTGATGGAGGGTGCTGTAGTCTCCTCCACACGAACTCCGCTCCAGCAGTCTTCAGAGTGCTTTAATAAAAAGACAAAAGGCTATAAGCAGTGTTGTCTCTGCCCTATCTAGTGGAAAGCTGGGGTCCTCATGAGGTGTAGGGTGGCAAGTTTATGAAGCTTATTGTATGACACGACATCAGGAGATTCATTTACTGGCTGCTCACTTGACCACTTATGACACAGGAACAGCAAGGGTCTGTCCTCAATACAAGGCATCTTTGCATCTAATAACTGCACTCATCCTCAGTTTTTCTTTGGATAACTCAAACGTACTTTTTCAGAATTCCCCTCATCTTTACAGCATTGGAGGTGTCTTTCCCTAATTTCACCCCTACTTCGTTGTAAATTCTTTTCACCCTTTTGTCCTGACTCTAGTAAAGGACTTTGGGTCACTCACTTATCTCATACATTTTTCTTGCTTCCCAACAGGGCAGGGGATACATCAAACACCTCTGCTTTTGGCTTTCTGGTGTCTGAATTTAGCCTACCGTGGCCTCCGCCAGTGTGTTTGACCTGCAATTCAAACTCCTCTACTTCAGGAGCATAGCATGTGTCCTTTACAGATTCCTCTGCTGAGCCCATGTAGGCTATGTCTGGACTAGTGCTACACTAGATCTTTCTGCTGGTTTCTGTTCTCTTGAATTGTATGGGAGAAATGCTGTTTTTCACAGGCAGGGATATGCATGGGGGATTATGACTGCGGTAGGTAGGTTGTTCTGATCTGTCCTTAGAGGAAGAAGTCCCACAAGCAAGGTGTGTGACATATTGCACATGTATCATGTAAAACCAGCTCTGAAGCAGTTTATGACACTTCCTTTAGAAGGGCTCTGTTATTTGTATAGCTGGCCATAAACAAATGCCACCCGTCGTCCATCACAGGGCCCCAGGCCTTTGCATTGCTCAGCATGTGAAAGAATTTCACCCCTTACAATAATGCAATAACACCCAGGACTTTATCACAATGAACTGCTGTGGCTTTCAGAGGCTTTCTCCTAATCCCCAGCCCTGCCCAGTGTGTTGTTTTTTTTTTTCTCCAGCACATGATCTTTGTTAATGTTGCCCAAGGTACTTTATTTGCTAATGTCAGCCCTGCTTCTATCTTTAAAATCATCTTAAAGTTTTTCTCTTCCCTTCTTATGGTCTCCTCCCCTCCTCCTTCCCTCACATTTGAAGCAAAAGTTTGCAAGTGGAACTGCTGCTGTGGATCTCGTAGGGCCCCCGTGCTATGTGCTGTCAGAGAGTGTCACACTGCCATTGCAACCCTGTCCAGCTGCAGGTAAGCAGAGATGGGACACAAAAGCAAGGCTGGCCATTGCTTTCAGGAAAGGCCAATGTGAACTCAGGATGGAGCGTTTCCCTCTGTTTCTGCTGATGCTAGCAAAGAGTGTCTCGGTGCTACGCTGCAAAGCCAGCCTGGCCAGCCGCCCTAGGAGCAGCTGGAAACCCACAGGAAAAGAAAGAAATTCTGAACTAGTGAATGAGAAACTGTTGCTCAGGAGCACTGGGATGTTCTAAGGTCTGATTGAGGGTTTGGGTGTTTTTTTGTTTGTTTTTTTTTTTAATTTGATAAATAACCCGATGGTTTGTTTGTACTGATAAAGGTATTGAAAATACTGTCTGTTGAATACCTGCTGCCCCTGAGTTAAGAGATGGGAGTTCAGAACACGTTAGCAGGCCCACATAAAAGCCAATTACAGGGGAGATTTTTTGGGTAGAAGTGTGACTACTATGACAAAAGCTTTAAAATATTCAAAGGCCTTTTTCCTCTTCCCCTCTCCCTTCCTCCCCCCAGTAGTGGAATTTATGCCTCTGTAAACATATTAACATATGTTGCTGCTCTGTCTGAAATAACCCCCTCCAGTTCTGGATTAAGAAAGGGGCTGTGCCAAACTATGCTGCTAGGAGAAAATGAAGACAGGTTCTGAACCTAGGGCTCCCATTTTGCTTCTGAAGAGCAATTTGAGTAACACTCTCTTCTAAAGCAGAATGCCTCCCCTGTAAGACAGCTTCAGTGGGTGGATCAGTGTCCTGAAGAGTGGTACGGAGCCAAAGGCCTGTGTTTGTGGGAAGTGAAGGTCTGCCAGAGCCTACATCCCTCCTTACAGGCAAAAGAGCCTTTGCAGGGGAATGGGAATACCATGGAAAAAGAGTCAGAAGTATTCATCTGTATGACAAAGTGCACATTCGATGAAAAGTGTGAAACGATATCCCCAATGGTCATGTGATATCAGAAGAAAAAAATTATTGCTTTATACATTTATGTGTGCATTCACAAATTTACAAGTGTATATACACATTCAGGAACATATATCTTCACCACGAGATTAAGTTGATCTTGAATCAGATTTAGCTCAGTTGATCACATGTAGTTGTCTCCTTTAGAGTGGACCAATGAGTCCTTCAAGCTGCATTGACTGTATCAGGTGTTTAGGTGCAAACCTCACACATAGACATCAACCTACAGACACCTAAGTTGTGGTATTTCAATCATGAGTTGAAATCCATCTCATATGTTGATATAAGTTATGATTCTACATAGTTCTACAGAGACCACCTGTCAAGTAAAAATGTCATGTTATGACTCAGTTTATGGCGGTGTGCTCAGATGTACCTTTGCTGTCTGAGGAGCACTGTGATAACACACCATCAGCCAGTGACCAGCCTGCTATAAGCACATGTTTCTGTTATGGAGTTCAAGTTCCTACTGACGGTTTTCAAAGAGCTCCCACCAAAACTCCTGCATGGCAGCTGAGCTCCACAGAGCTCTGTTCCTAAGTAAAGGCAAGCACTGAAAATAAGGAATAACCAGTAAAAACCGTTTGACTGCAGTATCCTTTTCTTTATGGAAGTAAATGTTAACAAACTGACTGTCGTGTGACACAGGTTATGGTTCTAATCCTTCAATATTTTTGCACACTTTTCTCTTACATGTTAAACCATGAAACTGTTTTCGTCAGTGGTTTCATCAGGTAAGTCCCTTTTAGGTCTTTCCGTGTTACCCTGGTGAGGCGAAAAAGGGAGGCTGATTTGTGTGGAAATAATATGTGCTAAAAGTGAGCTTGTGCAATTTAAGGAGGACATGCTGGAGCTAGTTGCCATCATTATAGCCTGAATTAGCTGTTGGCTAGGAGTTTCTTAAGATATTATGGGAAAGGGATAATGGAGAGGCTGAATAAGAGACACAGTATTAAAAGCAAGGGAAAAAATATGTAAATCCAAGGCACTGGAGTGCTCATAGGGAACACTTTTATATAAAATTAAAGGTCAGTTGCTTTAAATAAGTAAAAGGAAACTTCATTCTTTAAAAAAAAATTATATATCTAAAATTGTTCTTCATCATTTTTTTACCATGTAAATTAAGTTACATCCTGTACCTAAGATACAATAATACATGGGAATATCCATCACAGGAGTCTTTTGTAACATTTTGAAGTATGGTCAAATAAACAACTCAAAAATATTGATATCAGTCAGTTATTCATGTCACAACTATATTTACTTGAAACTGGCTTATGAGTTGAAAAGCTGTTATGGAACAGATAAAGAGATACACATAGTTATATGCATGTACATCCGTACATGAAGTATGCCTGCTCAGGTCTCTTTTTCTTTGAAGACTAAGAGAATACTTACTCATGGAGACTGGTAAAATGAACCAACTATGAGGGTGCTTTCTTTATCAAATTACTAAAACAGGAAGAAAAGATTAGGTGAGAAACATGTCTGCAGGGGGCAAGTTTGAAAGTGTCTCTATCTTGCCTCTTTTAAAGCATCAAAAAATATAAATTCTCTAAAGTACCTAAAGCATAAAGGTCGGCAATCTGGAGAACTTTAACCAAATGCACTCTTCCGATACTGTAAGAGGAAAGAAATGAATGTCCTATTACAGTATTAGGTAAGTGTCCTTTCCTGTAAATAAGGAAATTACCTTGTTGGGAAATGGTAATAACTCAGGATATATTGTACTTATTTTATGACAGTCCACTCATACACTATTGCAATATTAAGTGCTCTCAGAGGTCCCTCCTGAAACAAAAAGAGATTCCAGATCCAAAACCTTACAACAGCAGGTCTGAAATTCATATGCTATTCAGATCTAATTTCACCCTATAGATTTTCCCTTCTCTCTTCAGACTTCAGACTGTGAGACTGTGCTGTGGAAGAGTGATATGCAGAAAGCACCCTGTCTCAGCTCTGTCAGTCATGGGACACTTGTTGCTGAAAATGTGATACTTATCCTTCTAGCTTCTGAGGCTATATTGCAATCTTTGCTTTGGCAGTCTCTAAGGGTCTCAGTCTTTCACATCTAGAATAGAGAACTACTAATGTAAGGCAAGGAAAACTAAGTTTTGCCACCAAAATATGGAAAACAGATTGTTTAGTGGCATGGAAATGTAAGGTAAAGCTGGGCTTACACTCTCTTATTGTGGGATGCTGCACTGGAGATCACTGAATGGAAGTAAACATCCTCCTCTGACTTAAAACTCCTGAACAGTGGGACGTGAAGCAAGAAAAACCTGTATTTTCTTCCTGAATTTCCTTTATTTTCCCCTCTCATTGAATTTAATGGCAAAATCTCCACTGAAGTACCTGGTACTGAGTTCCAGCACTACACCTCTGTTTGAGTTGTGCCTTTTCTTATAGCAGAGGAGGCTTGATTAGTCTGGGATCTGCTGTAGAGACTGTGGCACAGCATCTTGTGCTGACTGGAGCTTTCTTACAGAAAACACTCTCAAAAACATAACTATGTTGTCCCTTTGAATGGATCAATTGGTAACAACAGGGTCATGGAAGGAAAGATTCTTGCTCTTTTAAACTCTTTTTCAGTTCACATTATTTACCAAATTGTTGGGATTACTTTGCAGTACTTTTTCTCCTCCTAATCACTGCTGTAGAGATTGCATGGTAGTGTTTGTGTAGTGCAAGAGCTTGCTTTGTTTAGGTGATTTTATCACATTCTCTAATAATAGTTTCAATCAGGAATCTCTTTAGATATAAAAACTCGTGCTATTTTGGCCTGGTGTATAATTTGTGGGATTGAGATTTAGCTGTTTCTGTTTTGTTTCCTTTCAAAAATTACCCAGGAAATATGCTCTTGCAAAATCAGGCAGACTGCTCAAACTCTCCCATGAATCCTGTTCATTATACACTGCCATTACAGGTATAGTGCAAGGGAAAGTTTAAATATCACACTTACCAGCACTTTGATAGCATATGACAGTGTAAAATGCAGCAATGTACTTTTCTGGCTTGTGAACATGAACTACCCAGGGCCAATTTACAAATAATACGGTTAAAAATGTAATTGCTCAATGTGAAAGCTGCTTGAATAATCACTCCATCCAAAGCTAATCATTGTGCAGAACTTTTTTTTTTTAATCTCTTGAAAACTCATCTTCCACTTCGCAGGAAGGCAGGATGCTCTGTGGGTACCAGTTCAAGCAGATTGCAGCAGCAGTTATCTGATCAGTTTGCGCTCACCCTTTTTCTGCCTAAAGCTTGTGGAGTGAGGAGCTGAGGGCTGTGTCCACTACAGCACAGATAAAACAATCATATAGTGAAATCCTTGACTTTAGGCCGAGGCTTCCCAACTTTCCAAATACCATTGCCAAGTCTCAACATTTCTCATGAATCACCATGCGTCATCATGACCTGCTACCCTTACCACTAACAATGTTGTACACTTCCTTATCATGACCTTACAGCTCTTTAATCTATTTTTATGCTTATTGCAACACTTTCTTTGTTTTTTTTTTTTTTTTTTTAATAGACATTTCCCTTCTCAAAGCTTGCAGTGGGGTCTGGAACAGCACAGTTCAGCCCAAAACTTAGTCAGTGGCTGAGAAGTTCTATAGAGTATTTTTACAGTCATGAATAAGGAAAATCATGGTAATTCATGACTTGTTATGTGTCACAATATTTTCATATATAAGATTTTTTGCTGACAGGAACAGTTTTATGGTACCATGCAGGATGGAACCTTGTCCCCAGACTATATTTGGACATGTTGGAAGGTGAGTTTACTCCACCAAGGTACATTTTTCTTTGATTTTGTGATTCTTCAAATTGGTATTGTCCCTTTTACTATGTCAGTTCACATTGTATGATCTCTCCTGGTTCTCTTTAATGTATGTGCAAATTGGCTGATATGCACACCAGCTTTTCAACATAAAATCAGCCTATTTCATGATAGCATCTGCTTTGAGTCTACTGCCTGTCTCCTTTTCCCTCCTTCAAAGCAAACGAGCCCTTACTGTATGAGAATTTTTCCTTTCTATTACAAGCTAATAAAATCATACTATTCAATAACACATTGGACATGGCATTTTAGAAATGGCTTTAACTCTTCTTGTATACAAGGAAAATCCTTCAACTCCAAAAAAGAGAATAGCTCTTTGATAACACTGAAAATTGAAAATTTTGTTGGTTTCAAAATAATAAATTATGCTGTGTACTGCAAACATTGATTTGCAAATGAAAAAAACACAGGTGAGTAAATGATGAGTCTGATTAAGATTTTGTTTGTTTCTTTTAATTACTGCCCTTTAAATTTCTGTTAAGTAATTACTGTTACTATGTAGCTTATACTGCTGCTTGGGATTAATTCATTGATATTTTAATTATAGCACATGATATTTTTACCATGTGAGGATTAAGCCACTGTTCAGTTACTGAACTACACTAGCTGTAGTTTTGCATTAACGTAAAGTACTTAGTTGAAAATAGTAGAAGGTAATTATGTTTGAAGTTAGCCCATATAAGGAAGTAAATTCTAGTGACAGTACTATTTTAAACACTTATAAAAATATATTAAAAGTTTTGCATTCAAAGATTCTTGTCTTACATATTTTACAGGATTAAATCTCTATGTTAAGAAAAATGGAGAGGAAATGGTGTTGATGGATATATGTAGTCATATGCTGTTACATCAATATTTGAATATGTATAGCATTTTCAAAATAGGATCAGGAAAGTAGTATATATGAAAACAGGTTTTTCTCGTATTGAGAGAACATTATCAAGGACTTGGAAGATAAAATAAACAAAACTATTCTTTAGTATATTGGACATTGGAAGAAAGGTGGGGGGGTGTGCTCTTTTTTCAATTGTCAAAGCATAAAAAAAGAAGATTAAAAATAGTGAGCTCTATAATCAATCTCCAAATAGAGATTTCATCCCTGAAATGGTTATGAGGAAGTTGTAAAGGGAGGATTTTATTTCAGGCTCATCTGTAATTAAAAGAAATTTTAACAGCCCATTCTCAAACTACAGTTATATAGTAAAACAATACTTAATGAAAAGTTGGAGTATTTTTCCAATGCTATTATTAAATTATTTTTGGAGGATTTTAAGAGTGGCAATAATTACTAGTTCACACATGCATTTTTGTAGGATTGTTCTTCTAGTATAAGGGAAAGATTCCTTTTTATGACTTACCATATCTATTATGATGAAATCCTAAAGTAGTCATATCAGGAACACAAGCTCAGTAGTATTAGCTAGCAAGAAAATTAATAATAAAGAAGCAGATCTTGCTCCAGGAAGAGTTCTGTCTGTAAACTCACCTCTGAGCATTTCTAGCATTGCACAGCAAAGATTCTGTTCTGCTGTTATATTCCAATGCTACTTCATTGTATTGGAAGATGCATATTTATTTAGTTGGGCTTTCACACTGAGACAGTTTCATATGGACAAACCCCTGCACATCCATGGAGATTTCAGTCAGACTCCACCATGGATAGGCAAGCATTCAGATGAAGCATTGGTGAAGTGATGAAGGCTACATACAAAAGCAGGATCCTGCTTAACACAATTCGTTTTATTCCATTCACAGCATGGGAATAACCAGAAATGGTTAAGAATCTCTCCCTGGCATTCATTTAGTGAACCGAAATGGATCACTGTTCAGTCGAACCCTACAGCAGTAAGGTGAGATGTAACCTCATAGGTATATACTTCACTAAAATACTAATTGTAGAACCATTATACAAATTAAGAATATATTTTCTTCATCATCAGTGAACACAGCAGCAGTCAGGCAACACTATCAGATGTTAAAGCATCTGAAAACTGTGAAATGAAATTTCCCTTCTCACAGAGACAGACTTCTCCAGGTCCAGCACTCAGCCTCAGCTTCTCTTGAACTGTTCAGGACACATGTGAGAAGATGGGGGAAGGAAGAGTGAGATGACTCTTCACCAGTCCTGCAAACATTACCAGAAACCTGTCTGTCTCCAGGGTAACAGCTGGGTGCTCTTGGTTGCCACTAAAACTAGTTCTTTCCTTCAGGTGGTCACTAACACTGCTGCAGAGCTGAATACTCAGGTCTTAAGGTGTAACATTCTGTTCAATGCCACAATCATTACATACAGATATTGGAGTGTTTACTTTTTAAATTCAAGTGAAGAAATACACTGGTAAAATTTCATTAGAAATATCCAGTTTTAAAAGTTGTCAATGTGCAAAGCTAAAGATCCAAAAGTCAGATGTCAAGATTCCTGCTGCCCATAAAACACTAATTCTGCCTGTCATGCCTTAGATTTATGGTACAGATTTTACTTACAGGAATCATAAGGCAGCTGTAGATTTAATGTTCTGAGCATTTGACTTGCAGGCACCCGAAGAGTCTTATTCTAATCTCTTTGACTTACTTAGCTGTGCAAATAACCTGTACTTTGTCTTATTTCTCCAAGCAAAATCTTTGTCTATTGAAAAGAGGTTTTGGAGCAGGAAAAATATAGTGGGGTAGAAGATAGGCAAAGAATCCAACAGATAAACTTACTAAAAAAAAAGAAAAAGAAAGAAGGAGAAATCATGATTGTCTTTACAGCTTGTGGTTTCTTAGATTTAAAAGTAATTGGGAAAAGCTTGAGGAAAAACTCATAAGTTTTCATTGTGGCATCACGGACACCAGGAATTTGTGTTTATCACAACTTTTATTTAAAATTACAACATGTGCTCCAAGTCATAAAGGAAACTTTATCCTAGTATAGCAGCTATGGTTGGTTTTAGCAGATTAGGGCAAGAAACAGAGCATGGAGGAATCTGCAGCTTTTTTTCCATGAAGTACTGAGTCACGGATACTGAGTTGCTGCTGTACTTTTTTGAAGCAGCAGTGGCTCAGCTGCAGGCAAATCCAATTCTCCCTGATTTGGAGAAGGGATCTGAACCTGAATTTTCCAAGTTGCAAGTTACGGCCTTCCCCTCACTGTCTAAGGGTTTCTCAGTTGTGTCTTGCAGCTATTCCACCTTGTATATGTTATAATGATCTCTCCTTATTGTCCAAAGAGAATCAGGCTCTACTCCCGTGGCTACAGCACACACCCAACATAATTTCTAGGGTCAAGATCTTGTTGCAGCTACGACTCAGTATTGAACAGTATTGACAAAAAATGTCCACTTCAGCATGATCACAGTAGTCTTTGGGCTGAGCTATTAATGTGGGACACAAAGAACAAAGAAGTTTGATCCTGGGTCTTCAGTATCCTGAGTGCTCCATTGGTCACTGAACAGTTTTCTATGACTAGGAATTCCATTGTAGAAACTGAAGAAATACATCCAAGTGTTATTATTGCTGGTTTACACTGGTTTGTTGGGTTTTTTTAGCAGGTTCATTCCCATGACAAGTTCACATTTTGATGAGCTGAACATTTCTGATGAAAAACTCCTTCATGAAAAAGATCCCTGATCAGTTATAATTAATACACTGTTTTGTATTATACTGTTTAGGGAAGTTTTGAAAGTATGGCCTTAGGGATAATCTTTTCAACAGTTTCTGTTAATTGACAGTGCTATTCAGACATCTTCCTTCCACCCCAGCCCTGATGATATGCATGAGTTATATTAATGCAGTAATTATTTAGATCACTTTTTAAAATTTCCCATTTTGTTTCAAAGGGCTTTTTACTTAAAATGTTTTGTAATGCTTTTATGTCTCTGACTCTTTCGCAAGTAACAGGTTTTTTCATGTATTATTTGGAAAAAGACATTTCAGAATCCCTCCAGAATTACTCAGTTTGGAAAACATCCTATAGACATAATTTGCTGGAGGCAAGGGAGCACTGCAGATTAAAAGTTTACAAGGAGACAACAGACAAACCAGTATTACTTTAAATCAGACTGAAAGAGAAAAAAATACATTTCTGCTAGACCCAAAAGACCTTTATTTAGTATCTTCCCAAAAACTAGAGTACATTATTACCCAGTAAACTACTGATCTACACTCATTTACTATGTATTCCATTAGTATTCTGTTCTCATTGCTAGAATGTGGTCTCAAAGATTCTCACCCAAATTAGGCAAATGATTCATAGGTGATATCAAATGAAATACAAAGGAAAAAAAGTGTTTCCTAATTCTTTCTAGTTGTAAAACAACTAACCTCAGAAAATTACATGTTTCTCGTGTATATATAACAGGTAAGAAACATACTGAGAGTGTTAAAAAATAAACAAATCAGTAAGTAAATAAATGAAGAGCTTTGAGATCTTCCTTCATGCCACTGTGATAGAATTCATTCATTCTTGTGTGTGACTTTCAGTACATCATGATTTATTTCAGAGTAGGCTACATGGGAATAGCAAAGCAGATTACTGCTTAGTATCTTCTCTGACTTGTAGTTGTTAGGCACGGTGATTTATATATACATATACAGGTTCCCATATGTATACCTATACTTGTCTGTTTGGGTTTTTTTTTCAAATGGAAGGGCGTTATCTCAGTTCTTCCTTTCATGCTAAACTGAAATGTTAATTGCCATTGTTGCTTTGTAAAAATATTCAGTGTAGTGCACAGTTTTATGTGGTACAACAAATTAGTAAGAATATCTGAATCATAAAATGAAAATATGAAGTTAATATTGTACTGTCATCCCTAAATCATAAAGATAATTTTGCATGAATAATATTCAAAGAGGTCAAAATAAGACAGTATTTCCAGTGAGGGTTGTGGAACTGGATGCCTTAATTTTTAGCTGCTCAACTTGAGAGCCAAAGCTTGATATTCCCTCTCAGGGTATAAGGGACTATGTCATGATCTGCTATTGTGTCTGTACTGGTTTTGTCTGGGATAGAGTTAATTTTCTTCATAGTGGCTCATGTGGGGATATGTTTTGGACTTGTGAGCAAAACAGTATTGATAACACAGGGATGTTTTAGCTATTGCTGATCAGCACTTGCACAGCATCGAGGCCTTTTCTGTTTCCCACCCCACCAACGAGCAGGCTGGGGGTGCCCAGAAGTTGGAAGGGGACACAGCTGGGACAGCTGACCCCAACTGACCAGAGGGATTTTCCATGCCATATGTCATGCGCAGCAATAAAAGCTAGGGGAAGAAGAAAGCAGAGGGGGGACATTCAAAGTTAATGGCATTTGTCTTTCCAAGTAACAGTTACGTCTGTTGGAGCCCTGCTTTACTGGAGATAGCTGAACCCCTGCCTGTCGATGGGAAGCAAGGAATGAATTCCTTGTTTTGCTTTGCTTACATGCAGTTTTTGCTTTACCTATTAACCTGTCTTTATCTCAACACATGAGTTTTCTCACTTTTTCTCTTCTGATCTGTCTCTCATCCCACTGCAGGTGAGTGAGTGGCTATGTTGGGCTGAGCTGCCTACCAGGGCTAACCCACAACACATTTCTTACTGGGAGAGCAGTTCTTCAAAATTTTAAGCTTCATGGAAATGCCAGTTCCATATGACAGCAGAAGTAATTCTCCGTTGACAGTCTTTTCCTGGCAATGGGAACATTCGCAAGGTGACTTAAGCTGAAGTGATGAATGTGGAACATGAAATTAGATCTCTGTTCTTTATCAAAAGCTAAAAATTTCTTCTTTGTATCACTTCTCTTACTTCAAGGCCTCTATTCTCTTGCTCCTCCTTCCACTTCCTTAAAAAAAAAAAAAAGAAAAAAAAGAAAAATGTTAAATGAATCACATCAAAGCTTGGGATATGATCAGAAGACGCTCATTGTTAGCCAATACTCCTAACCCTTACAATATTTACTTCATATTTTGCCTAATATTTAAATGAATTTCTGAAAGGTACCTACTTAATCAAATAACTTCTTAAATCTCAGCAAACGACCTTCCTTCCTTTCTTCACCTATTTACATTTCATAAGTAACATCCACACTGAGCCTAGGGGTTTAATACACTCAGCCTGCTGTTATCATCCATAGTTAAGAGGATGGCTGTGTTTACTAATGGCAAAAAATTGTTTCTCAGCTTGCCCTGAAAGTGCAAAACATGCAACGTCTGTTTGTTAAAAGTTTTCGGCATTAGTCGTGGGAAGTAGCTGGTCACCCACTCAACCATGCCATCCTGCACATGTACACACCACAGCCATGGCTCCTCTGACCTCCTGGAGCCACATTGCCAGGAAAAGACCTTGTCCCTGGCTTCCCCACTGTGGGCATGGTGGTGTCAAAATAAGGCAAAATAATGCTTGATGGTACAGCACTGAGGAGCACAGGTGGCACCTTCATTCCTTGATGTTTACCCCAATATTGCTCAGGAAAGCTCTTCTGGTACTTTGCCAGCTGCATAAGACCCACCCTCCCTCTTCTCCTTTCTCCATGTGAGCTAGAAAATACTAACAGATACTGTAGGAAACACGTCTACTCCTATAACATCAGTAAAATAGCCTACTATTTTCACCTACTAAAATAGCCTACTATCCCACTGCAGAAAAGACATGTACTTGTCTAACACCTCCGGGATCTTCACTATTAATGCTGAAACGTTGTCCAGGTAGAGAGGTACAGAGGAGCTCTTTCACTAGTTGAGAAGGAAAAGGTATAGAAAAAAAAGATTAATGGGAGCACAGTATTATCTGAATTGATCTTTAACAGAACTTCATGATGCTGGAGGAGGGAAATGGGCCCAGTTGGCCCCATTCCCTTCTCCCAAAGCCACAGAGCAAAGACTTATGCCATTCTTCCACACCCTCACTCTTGTCCTGGTAGTCTCTCCTGATTTCAAGATATGGGATTTTCCTCCTCCTTCAGCTGCCCATTGTGACTCTGCATGGAGCTCACCTCCCCACTGTGCAGCTGCTTTTATTTCGGGGGATGCTGCCACCAGCAAGCACACTTGCCTTCATGTGATAAGATTGCAGGCGATCGTTTCATTGATGCAACACAGCAAATGGGAAGAAAAGGCACGGAGGCTCCTAAGATTTTAATTTCCATAAATCTTGCCTAAGGCTCCAGCTGGAGCTGTCCTAGAGGGGCCATGTACAGTATAGTACAGTATATTCTCCGACTGCTTCTTTAGCCAAATAAATTTTGTTGATGAGTCATGTGGGCACTGCAGAGCATTTCAAAGACCCATCTGGCAGAATAAAGTCACTCGCCTTCAAAGCGTAGTGTATCTCAAAAGGTTCAGCATTTGGATTTGGTTTGAATTCTTGGATCCTTATCTGAATTCCCTGAGACTGTATAACAGGCTTTCTTGCAGAATTTCCGTCATTTCAGCTTCCAGTTAAAGCCACGTAATAACACAAGAAAGATTTTTCTCCTGGTATTTCTGTCAAAAACAGAAGTGTATGTCAGGAGGTGGGGAAAGAGGGAGAACCTGAATATATCATAACTTTGTGCAAGAATTTGTTCAGGATTTGTTCTGGAAATAAATGGAGGGTTCCACTACATCATTTGGCTGTTGTTTAGATATTTATATTATTTTAGAGGCTGACTCATTTAATTTAACAATACCTTCCTATATCTTATATTTCTACTAAATTAACAAGTTAATTTTTTTTATGTTCCAGCCTGGCAGTCATGCCTCCTAAAGTGGTGATCTTTAATTTGAATGGAACCTTGGGTTTGCAAAATGCTACTTATAGTTTATCAATTCTATTTTGCTTCAATTCTTTTAAATAATTTCTATGAAGAATGTGGAATGTAAATATTTTTCAAAGAATTCATCTTTGAAAAGATTACAGTTAGTAACTCAAGCCTCAGATGAAATCTCACTAAGCTAACTTTTTCTAGAAATATTTAAAGCAACCAATGAATACTTAAATATTTTCCTTCTTCTATGGAAATACTTGTATTTTCTTATCTGTATGACTTTGGTTTATCTAGCAAATTGTTATATTTTGCCTAGGTTCCTGCACAGAAAGAAAAAATCCAGAATATTTATTTATGCTTATAAATCCATGGATGAAATGTACACCTTTGTTTTAAATTCCTTCCATTTGCTCTGTGAATGTCTGATCTTTTCCAGTTTTTATCACTTAGCGGATTAGACTTAAGATAGATCATGGAATATCTGGAAATACATTGCAGGCTGTCTTTCATTACTTCAGGTTCATCTGGATGGCTCATTTTTTTCACAGATGCTGATAGAGAGAATCTGTAAAACCTGGTTTTGGGAAGTACTGAGTATCTTCTAGCTCTCACAACATGAAAGTTTAGATGATCAGTGTTAGTTCCATATTCCTCTCTTCTTACCCCCACAGAACTAAGTCTGTTACAGTATCTAAATATAATGAAATATCTATTGGCTATGAATGATAACAAGTTAAAATGTTGAGAATACTCTTAGGGATAGATCATGTCCAATGTTTCTGATGGTATGTACACCAAATCAGAGAAAGGCCATGCATCCCAGACCAGTTCTGATCACAATTTCTCTTCTAAAATCAGAATGAATTGTCTTGCTTGTTAACATACCAAGGATCATGAGCTGATGAATAAAGAAAGTATTTCCAAATACCTAATTTCTTATTAGGTGCAGTTAGGGTTTTGAAATTACTTTACTGTACCCTGCCTTAAAACAGCCTCTATATACTTTGCTCTTATTTCATGAATGTTTAAGCAAAAGCAGTGCATACAAGCACATTAGAGGCAAAGTAGGACCACTGAACATTTACAGTCTTCAGGAGAAAAGGAGAAAAAGGAGAGGATTAGGGTGCTCACACACTAAGCAACGTTTTACTTTAACTACTTCTGGAACAGTGCACTATTCAGGATGAGTAAAGATAGTGATAACATTGTCAACACGAGCATTTATCTATACTGGAAATGAATTGTTAGAATTACACAGCAATAATACAAACTGGTCAGTTCTCAATTTATCATGATAGACGAAGAGAAAAATAGAGGAAAAAGTGCTATAACCTTGATATAGTCATCACAAGAAGGCACATAAATTACTAGTTTCTTTAATACTGTTTGGCAAGGTGCAAGCTAGCGAACATCACAAGTACCGAGGAAAACTTGGGGGGGCAGGGGGGAGAAGACTTGGTTTTTCAAACACAAACCATTATGATATTAAGTGGTTTCATGCTTTAGTTTCTTCACGTTATACTCTCACTTCTGAGTGCAAACTTTGCCGATGGCAAAGGGAAAAACAAAGTGTTGACAGTTAACTATAGCTGGCCACCTGGCCATCCATTACACCCCAGATGTGAATTGTGAATTTTTATATTCTTTCTGTTCGAGGAAAATGCTTCCTCTGATGTTCTTGAGCAACACTATTCAACTGGAGAAATCTACAGATTCTTAGTTCGATGGACTTGTCATTGCAGTGTGGACCTATAGAAAAATGGTGGGGACACAGAAGGACTAAGGACCATGTGGCATATATTTGCCATCTGTCCACTTATAAATTGGGTACCCATTTCAGCAATTTTCTGGTCCATAGAGGTCCATTTAAGTCTGGAAAATTGCTATTTCAGAGGTAGATTTTCTTTTTTGTGTGCTAGTTAGTGAATAGTTCAGGTGGGTTGGTAAAAATCCTTTCTCAATGTGAAGTATCTTAACAGGGATCAAAAAAATATATATATTTTATCTATCTGGTAGAAACAAAGAACTTGGGAAGTGAGTGAAAAATGCAACCACTCCAACTGTACTCTGTACAAACACAGGAATAGCCTCCATCTAACAGAAAGAAAGCCAATGTACAACCTCACATTCTGTGTGACTGACTGAGAACTGAGACTTAAACCTCGTCTCCCACACCTTGCTTTACCAGGCTACTGGCAGCTCTGGGGCTTGCTTAATGTGCACAGGCAGAGCTGCCATACCTTCTGACTGGTACTTAAGGGAACAACCTGGTCATTGGTTTGATACCACTAGACCAGGCAATCAGTCTAACTAAGGCACACTGTTTTCTTGTTGGTTTGGGGGTTTTTTTCATTGTTTGTACAAAATTAAACAGTTCCAATAGGAGTGCTCAGGACACCACAGTCTCTATATGACCTGATGGTATGGCAAAAACATAAGACATAGCTTGATTTCTTGGTCAGGGGGAGATTCATCATGAACGTGAATCTTGATGTCCTACCTACTGTGTGAATGATCTTGTCATCAGGGCAAAGTTATTCTGGCTTAATCTCTCTCATCAGTTATAGCCCAAGTTGTCATCCTTGTGGTAAAAAATGTAATATATTCCTAGTAAGAGCTTTAAAGTCTCTGACAAAA
>VXBO01009237.1:69270-112379 GCA_013400135.1 Rhinoptilus africanus
AAAAAAGAGAGAAAGCCAAGGAAAATGGACAAGAAAAAAGCTGCACTATCTGATTAATGAAGTTGAAATAATAATGATGATTTAGTCTCCCCTCTCTCTCTGTTCAGGAATCTGTGAGCAAAAGCAGTGCCCCTATCAGCTTCTTAGGGTATAGGGAGGGGTGTGATTTGGATGGGAAGAGAGTGGAAAGATAGATTAGTTTCTGTTAAAATTTTACTGAAGTCTGGTTTTCCCTCAATGTCTTTAAAATTAATTAAAAAAAAAAAATCAAATCACTTTTTCTATTAACCATTTAATACCTCTAAGACCCGATTCTTGCTTTTTGCTAAGGCTCCTCAATACATTTTAACCTCAAACTAGAAAAAATTGACAAGCTCCTTGGCACCATCAGAGTGAGAGAAGGTGTCCATAGAGTAAATGAGAATGCTGTGGGTCTTTCGTTTTTAAAAACCTACAGTCACACATCTCTTCATCTGCTTCATGCCTCTTCATCTAGTTTTCTTCAGAAGCTCCACTTAGCAGCAGTGGCACCTACAGGACGGAAGGCAGTGGAGGCTGCTATATCTCAGGCAATCATTTCGCGTGATCAGAGAGATGCTCTACTGCATGCTGACAGTACGCTTGGCATTAATTCCTAGTCATTGCACAAAATTAAAATGCATTTTGTAATTTTGATGCAATATCTGGCACACCAATATCTTGCTTCTGACTTAACTCCACGCTTAAGATATGCATAGCATTTGCTGGAAGGAAAGGTTCTGTTTGTAGGCAAAGCTGAAAATTTACCACAAGACACAAGCATCATCCAACTGTCAAAAACAGGTTTTTTTCTTGCTGGCAATGAAGATCTTTTTTGCCCATTTTTTACCTTTCAAGCTTAACTATGAAGTATGGCAATTTGTTTTTTTAAAAAAGGAAAAGTGCACTGTGGGATAACCTCATGAGATGTACATCTCGTCTGGCATGATCTTTTTCCAGTCCTCAGGTTTTTTATATTCTCAATAAAGTAGCATTTTCCCTGCTGATCACACTACTACTGAAGCATGAATTTTAGGGCTTGTAACATTAGACCATTTTTATTGATCTTCATGAGTTTGCAGTGGGGACTTCAAGGTCATTTGGTCACCAGGGTTAACTTTGCAGCAATGAAAAGCAATAAACGCTTCCAGGATAGGCGGGTATTTATTATGAGCATTTAATTTCCCCAAAACTGCAATACTTGTTAGAAAGTATTGAAAAAATAAGTTCTTGTTTCCTTTGACATGTCCTTTCTTTAAGCATTCTTCTTAACTTGCTGCCCCCATGACCTCCTTAGTAGCAGATACAATTCATTTCTTATGCAGACTGACAAAAAAGATGCATGGTATATGGCACTGCATATCTTTACTTCATTATTTCCTCATAGCAAAGACTTGAAACTGTAATGTGTGAGAAAGAAAAGGTGCCAACATGACATTTACTACTGCTAATATGAATCTGATTAATTCTACAACAAGAAACATCATCTTAACTCTTTATCTTCTTGTGTGTGTTTTTTGTTTGAACCAAATTGATAAATCAGAATATTTTGACAAATAACATATACTTGCAGCCCTTGTTGAAGCAAACAATATCACAACCTAGTCATTTGCAGTAAGTTTATTATACGGGGAGCAAGAGACTGTCTTTTAACAATATTTACATTTGTCTACTAAGCTGAAATCTGTTTTATATAGTTCATTTACAATATATTTAGCCATAGTTACATGTTATTTATAGGAGAGCCCAGTGAAAGTCAGAAATAGTTTCAGTGTGCTTCACCATGCCTTATTCTACAGTGTTGTGATTCACCACATTCAGTGAAAAGAATGCTTGCTTTCTGTTTGGAACTTGTGCATCCAAGAACTGACCTCTTTATATCACAGTGATGCAGTTTTTTCTTAGTTTATGCAGTCAAAATTATTTTAAGAATTTATATTTATTTAGCTTGATGTCTCATTGATGAATTGTTTTGGTTTTGTACTTTAAAAGTCTTTTTTCTATTCCCACTTTTTGGTGGACAGTATGAGAAAAATTAAATGTTTTAGTTTTACATTCTTCAATCTGATTTCTTACTACTTGCAGGTTTGGCTGAAATGTCAAAAATGTAGAAACTGTGAAAAATACCATAGAATGTGCCGAAGTGTATACTTATAGGGAAAATGTTTTTCATTAAGTGAAAGGGTAAAAAAAAAAAAGAAAATTGCATTACAAGGAAGCAAAAAAAAAAAAGCATTTGATCTATATACATATAATGTTTCCCTTATGTATAACATGTATATTTAAACATTTATGAAAACTGTAAAGAAATAACCAAGAACATTCAAACACTGTGATATTTTTAAATGCAGGGTGACAAACATCAGATTCTGATGTTTAATGACCTTGTGAGTAAAATATTTTACTTGGATTCATTTCTTTTTCTTCCTCTATTGGATCAAATTTTAAATGTCCATAGAACTATTACTGTGGAGAAAAATAAGCTGGCTGCTAACACACTGTCTGGCCATAAAATACGGAAAAGGGGAAAAAATGAAAGTGGGAGAAAAAGAATTTATGAACCAGTACTGGAGGAAGATAAACAACATTTTGCCAAAGTCCATAGGCTATTGGTAAGCAAGTGAGGTTAAGACTGGCTGTTGCTTTGTAATACCAAAGCAATACAAATAACTTTGAATGCAAGCAAATGACACATAGGTCAGGATTTTAAATGTGAACACATGCTCCAGAGGAAACCATACAGGAATAAAAGTTGTTCCTGTTTTGTTAGTTTAGATTCTGAAAGAAGCTTTTGTGTGTAAAGATGTAACACGATCCCATGCCTGGAGCCATGCCCCATGGTACACAGACCGCTGTGTTTGTCCCAGTGTACCAAAGGTAGAGAAACTCGCAGCCTGTCTATCTCCAGGCTGGCACTGGCTTTTGTGAAATGTGATTTACTTCTACCAGAATGATGCCAAAAGGGACCTTTCTTATAGTTCCGCAGGAGGATTTAGCAGGGAGAGGGTGAGCCTTGCTGAAGGTAAATCTTGATGATCATTGCTTTAAAAAAAAAAAAAAAAATTAAAGAGCAGTTCTGTTTCAGTATTATAAACTCTCCTCTTTGAATACCTTCCAGAAATCTGCTGGTTTAATTTCTTAGTCCCATCTGTTTCCCTCTCACTGGCTATATTTGTTAGTATTTCCTCAAGCAGCATGTTGTATTGCCCTTACTGTGCTGGAGGAAAAGGGCATAGATTGATCATTTTACAGGACAGGGAAACGTTTATTTTGGGCCGGAGTAGAGTGCATTTCCTCGCTTCCTGCCCAGAGTTATAGAAAAAAAACTTCTCCATGAAAAAAAAAAAAAGCAAAAAAAAAAAAAAAAAGCAGGGTCTGTTTTGGTATACCAGGGAAAAAAAAGAGGCAGCAATGTCAGGAGGGCCATTAGGCTGCTTATCTGTCTTTCTACTTTGGCACGTGAAAGCTCCCAGCTCAGCATGCCATGTGTCAAATCTATCATTTGATATGTCAGGAACCATTATTCCCTCTTTTGTCACCAGTTTTGACCAAAGGATGAAAAATTGCTGTCTTACACAGACAAAATTATTGCTGAAAAAAAGGGCAACTATGGCACATAGGAGTAGGCCAAGGTGAAACCTGGGGAAACTCTCCTTAGATTAGGTCTGGGTTAAGAGAATATTGATCTGTGTGCTAAAAACTGTTGATCTCTCTCTGAGCAGAGGATGACAAATGGTAGCAAACAAAAAATTGAGTGTCTCCAAGGACATTTGAGCTGTGCTCTGTTTTCTGTGAGTGTTTGTTTGGTTTGTGGGTTCTGCTCTAGGGATTTAAACTAAAATAAGCAAATATTAAACAGAAAGGAAACAGCCGCAAAATGATACAGTGAGAAACTACAGGAAGACTACAGGCAGTCAGAAATTAGACTGGGTATTAAAACTAATAAGTGGATTAATCATAAGTAAAAGCATGTGTTCACTGCAGAAGTTCAGCATATTGTAATTTTTAGGTGTTTGGGGCCAGTTTCTTTTCTTTTCAATGTTCATGTGGTTTTATTGTAGCAAATGGGATGTCAACATCATATTATTGGTTTATATTAATTTCTGGAACTTTAATTTCAAGCATTTTTAGAAGCACACATTTCATGGTGCTCCGTATGGGTGATTCACAAAAAAATTATGTTAAGAGCAGTAATAGGCAGGGGCTTCACAGCAACTTGAACATCTCTTGAAACCAGCAGCAGTCTCCCCCCTTCTTCATTGAGCATAGATAGAGATGAAGAGAATGGAGGAGAGAATCCAGCTCCTCTGCTCAGATCAGAGAAGTAGCCATAATGGTTGACCCAAGAAGCAGCCAAGCAGGAGAAGCAGCCAAGCAGGACAGATACATTTTTCAATTAACAGAAGAGAAGAGGCAAGTAGGCAGGTAGAGACCTCCAAGAAGAGACTACTTCATTGAGGGAGAAAATTGTGGTCACGATTTTGTTTTAATTCAAGTTTTATCTGTAGAGCTCTAAGTTTGAATAAAGTTGAAAATAATAGTCATGAAGGCTCTTTTGGCCTCAGGGGAGCTGAGGCAAGCTATAAACTAGTGCCATATATAACCAACACTGGAACGGCGATTTGTTTTCTCAACTTTGAGACCCAGAGCAAGTGTGACTCTTCGAGTTTGTGTTGGCATGGACCTTGGGCCTCCTAAGGCCGTCTTTTCTGAACAATGCCGGTGATTGAGAGTCTCTTCAGGCCATGTTCCTCCCCTCATTCCTGCATACAGCTGCCAAAAGTCATGCATCTCCTGTGACCTTTCTGAATTTGGCAGTGCTGGCTTGACATCCGTGCACTTTCCTATTTTCTGCTCCTTCCCACTGGAGGTCACTGCGGCAGTGGAGTTGTGGACAGTTAATGTGAGCTTCCCACCAGTTACAGGTACGTAGGAACAGGTGGGGGTAGCTGTGACTGATGTGTATCATTTTGAACCCCCGGTGAGCTTAAATGGTCAAAAGAGACCTATAGCTTTTGGATGGAAGTGGAAGAATGAAGAGAAATTTTCAGAGGTTCCCACTTCACCTGAACTTGTCTGGTTGTAGCAGAGCTGACCTGAATGCTCAGCTACAAGGTTTGCTCTGCTGAAAAATGGCAATTTATCAAAACTGAGAGTGAAATATTCTGGAGGTAGTTACATTTTGATAAAGTTGCAGCTGATTCCTGGCTGATTTACCGACAGATCACCTGCCTCCTTCCTTGGCACCCTGCCCCTAAGCTGATGGGCAACTGCAACAGCTCCCCAGCTCCTAAACTCCCAGGCTCTTTGACCTTCCAGCAGCTTGCCTGAGCTGACACAGAGCAGAAACTCCTTCCACGGACACAAACTCTTTCTAAAAGAGCAGTGATATTCTAGATGAATGTTGTGTAGTCTTTAATGCTAAACATGGCATCCCAGCATGGAAAAGTAATTTATTCCCACAAATCTTTCACAACTAATATTGGGTTTAATTATTTTGAGACTGAGCAGACAAGTTCCATCAGTCTTTGCAACTGGCCAGAAAGCAGAGCCATGTAAATACTGAAAATGTTACATCATTGTGAGCTGATACTCAGACATGTCTTTCTACAATTGGTAGAAATTCTTTGAATATCTCAAACATATTTTCAGTGTAAAAAGTATCTCATTTGAAACTGATCATTTGCCCACATAGTTCAATTGTGACAGTTTCACTCCTCCTACATTATTTTTACAAGAGAATTAAAATATGGTGAAAAAAAATATTTTGCTGTTTAAAACAAAATCAAGCCAAATGTGAGGTCAGAAAAAATGTATATATGTTTATTTAATTTCTGGTTTTCTAGATCAGAAAAAAAATTTCTAATCAGTTGGTTTCCTTATGTGAAGAAGATAGAGCAAATCAAGTTTATATTTTTTTTGGTTTTGGGGTGTTTTTTATCTCCCGCGAAGACTGAGCAAGTGACCATTCAGATGTACTTTCCCTTCTCTTTGTATTGTTTCCAGTGAAGTTAAATCCAGGCATATGAGATGGGCAGAGAGCAACTCTAAGCACATTTCAATTTAAATATTTAGGTTCTCTGGAAAACAGAAGCTGTAGAACGTCCTTTGCTGGAAGTAGCTCTAGGGATCTGTGAAGCATGTTACTTAACATTTTACCTTCCTGGGAGGGAAAAATACCAGTTCACTGAACAAGTTAGTTCTACATTCTTGTGGACATGTACTTGCAAGTGGTTCCTAGTTCTCTGAAAGTTTTGGAAAGCTCTGATTTTCATTGAATACTGTCACAAAGATGTAGAACATTTATCCTTTCAACTTAGCATTAGCTCACAGGTTAGTTGGCAGGTTCACATAAGAGAGCTGAGCTGGTGAAACAGCTGATTACCCTCAAAAGAGGCAGCCCTGCCTCCTGCCCCAGCCCATTTTCTTTTCTAGTACCCTTTCTGGCACTCGGCTGACCCTTCTGTGAGACAACTCAGTTCACTGCATGAGCAGAACTCCATTCACAATTTTTGGTGGGTTCACTTTCTCTCTAGTCAATGATCTGAATTGTTTTACCAAGGATTCATATGAGTGTCAGAATTGGAGGAGAGAGGAAGGATTCCTTTGCCTCTTTTCCTCTTTGCCTCCACAGTAGAATGATGATACTTGTCCTCACTGCCCCAGCTCTACCCACCTGGACTGACAACTGTGCCACAGCAAGGAAAGAGGAAAAAGGCGCTAAAACATTCAAAAGTGAATCTTGAAGTCAAATTTTCTGTCAGGAGCTTCTGACATGTAGCTTGAAAATTACATATATTACAAGATATTGGAAAGGATAAATGTGGTTAGGTGATTTTATGTTTTCTACTGTGTTCTAACAAATTAAGAGAGATACTCCAATGCCATTGTGTGTCACAATTGCATATGTGAGCATGCTAACTTCTTCCCTTGTTCCCCCTAAATTTCTGTCATTGGTCCCAGTTTAAAATTATCATGTCTTCCTTACTGTTAGTAGCCTTTGAGTGGCATGTGTTTGTGAGACAAGTCAGCTCTAGATCACAAATTCCCAAATATTAAGATTCGGAAAACATTAGACCATCATGTCAGTTTTCCTGATAGCACAGGATTGTTCTCTTCATCTTCTTGGAGTGCTGCCATCAATATGGTATCTGAATGTCTTCTAGAAGTGCTTAACTGACAGCTGTCGTGTATGATTCATGATTTCTTCAGTCTTCTTCTGAAGGAAAATATTTTGTGCGCATTAAAAAAAACAACAGAATTGTAAGGAAAAAGATGTTAGCTATATAAAGGTAATAGAACCTTCTCTAGGCAAGCAGCACATCAATAACGACTCTCCAGTTGTAATGTCAGTTCTGGTGTCCATGTCTTTAAGCCAGAGTACTGTGAATACAGCAATTCAATGGTAGTTTTCCATAGCTTGCGGTTTGCTACTTGAATATTAAGACATACAGTTTTAATGCATATTTCCTCATTTTATGTACTATTTTATCTCATTTCTGTTTGCATGCTTCAGTCTGCATTTTTAATGTTTTTTATGAAGCAAAAATAAGCATTTCTAGCAGAAGTATACGTGCTTTTCAGAAACTTAAATTTTCATTAATTTACAAGCTCATATATGTAAAAGAAAACCTAAAAAGTCTTCCCAGCATGCCATCCTGTCTCAATTAGCAACATTAAACACAGGCACAACTGACACATAATCTTTGATACTGGTTCATTGTTTTTAAACATTCCCTCAAAATCCTTTTATATTATGTCGGAATCTCCTTATTCTTACGATAACTTAGATGTCCTAATTTCCATGACAGCCAAAAAATTGCTTTAAGCAATTATTTATGTGATAATTATTATTATTCATTATAAAGCTATTTATCTCCTACTCAAACATTAACCAGATTAAGAAAAATGATACCATAAAAAGGACTCTTGCAGCTCATGGCCCTTAAACTCCTGGGACATAAGTTATCCATACAGGAATATGCTCTTCCCTTCTGCTCTAGGCAGAAACTTATAAAAAAAGTGCTGCGCTTCAGTCAATTGCCTCATTTTTTCATCTGTCCTCACACACTGTGCAGCTATCCTTGTATGGAGAGGGCCAGAAAATGGCTGATGTACCACTTTCAGATTATACACATTATTTCTCGTTTTGTTGGTTTTCCTCAACTCTTATGCTTGAGTATATGCGTGTGTTCATAATCCGTTCTGCTTTAATGTTACTACATTGGTGTGTGTTTATAGCCATACAGAATGTAACTTGATACAGCATATAGCCAAATGATTATCAGCAATGATGTATACAATATTTATTTAAAAACTTTTAAATAAGACGAGGAACTCATTAGTATAAAAAAAAATGTATAGGAATAAATTGTTAAGCTCTTTATTTGTGCCTGGACATTTGTGAGAGATAAAAAGGAATCGAAAGGTTTTACAAATCAGTTGGTCTAATTTGGCACTACAGTCATGCTGTGTACTTCTGTGCAATACTTTAGGGAGCAGTTAAAGTTATTCATATGTCTTAGCTGCATTTCTGTACCCAAATACATTGGGATATCTTTTATGCTTAAGTTGAGCACTTGAATTTCCTGACGTGGTGACATTTGGCTTGGGGGAAACTACAAGAGCCTTAGCATACTTCTTATGGTGAAATTACTGATTTACCTTTACCTTAAAATAGTCCTTTGTACTGGATTCATCTCAGTTGATGTTAACTTTCTAAGGACTGGTTATCTGGTCAAAACATGGTATCTAAGTTTCTTTTCCAGCCTGTGGAAAGAGAGAAGCAGAGGATGGATTGTTCCATCTATTTTAGACACACCTGTTTTAGGAATCGTTGACCCAGAGATTACTGTATCTCTCCATTGATCTCAGAAGGCAGATTCCTGGCTTTTGGGGAGTTGAAATGAAGTAAGATTCCCATTGCTTCAGTATTAAAGTTTGTATTGAAACACGTTTTGCTCTCAATTCCATGCATAAGAGTACAAGTATATGGAGAGGTGTTGCATTGCCTCTACTTGAACTCAACAACATGTGGGCCGTGTTCTGGATGCCATGGCAAGGCATCAGTCCCACACAGTGCCTGCTTCTCACCGCCACTGATCAGGCTGGGCATTGCACTGCTAATACCGCTGTGTGCTGCAGGCATCCCTTCTCCCAGTGTGACCAAAGCAAGTGCACCCGTGTCTGTACCCAGTGTCCACAGAAAACACTGTCAGGTTTGGTCACTTAAGTGCAGCCTATTTGTTTAGTTTTTACTTACACCTGTGTAAACAAAAGGAAAATCTGACCTGGTTCCATTTCCAGCTCCTTGGTGTCAACTAGACTTTAAAATGTAATGTTTTTCCACATAAATGCAAAACTGTGCCTTTGAAACAATCAGCTGAGTAATTTACTTCATCATACCCTTCTCCTCTTATCACTTGAGATGCACCTAATTTCCCAAGGAGATTTGTTAGTCTTCCCACTCCTGAACAAGTCTCCTCAGGCAAGTCATTTTTTTACAGAACAAATGAAGTTTAAGTTATTTTTTTAGGAATCTTCATTTCCTTTTTGTGGCAGAGCTGTAGGCAGTAAAACCATTCATGCCCAGATGCCATATCATGGCTTCATACCATGTGCTTTCCCATCCTGGCAGCTCGCACCTGGCCCAAGGTACGTGGATTCTTCTACAGGTTCTGATCTTCTCACCTCATTAACTCTATTGCTTTAAATAGATTGAAAATTGGATAAGAGCAAGGTCTTTTCACAGAACATTCCTCCATGTTGAAGGCTTGACACTGTTAGCTGGTAGGGCTGCACTGAGTACAAACTATAGATTAGTGCAAAATATGGTTTTCTTAAAGTACTTGGAGTTCTGCTTTTCTGTAAAGGCTTTCACTGACTTATCTGTCATGGATCTCTCTATCAACACTAGGGTTTCATTGCTCACAAGAATCTTGCAGCACAGGGAGTCCTGTACAGACATTTCTATGAGCCTAGGAAGGATTGTTAAACATGATTTTTTTTCTGCTTTTACAGAAGACTTTGGTCTGTCATGTTTTCTATTCAATAGATACTTATGTTCTCTCCATGCAATTCTTTGTACTTCCTCTGGCTTTGCTATTCTTTGCTAATTCTTGGTTTGAGGCTCATCTTACCTGATTTAGGTGCCAGAATTAAGCAGTTTAAGCTGGCTAATTTATCTAGGAATAAATTGCTATCTAAGATAGCTATTTTAGGATGGGATGAATTGCCTTTTGGAAGTGCTTATCTGTATCCATTAATTATAGAGGCAGGCTAGATGAGTAGCTTAAAACAAACATTTAACATTAAGATTGTTAAAGGTAAGTGAAATGAGTCCCACTCTTGTGCAGGAATCAATTAATTTAGACGATGGAAAAACAGAGCTCTTCCACTTAAGGCAGAACATTTTCCCTCTCACACTCTGTGGCTGGCCAGGAAATGCAGCCTGTCACAGAAACTTATCCCAGCAAGTCACTGCCATACATCTCACTTTTGCTGGTACAAGAATAATTCTGATCTTTTCTAAAAAAACAGTAAAATCATCCACTTAAGGAAGACTCACTTATCTGTTGTCCTGGTTTGAAGGCTAAAAGTAAATTATTTGCACTTGTTTAATATTGTCCTTGGATTTCTGAAGTGGAATTTAAGAAACGCTAAAAATTTACTTTTTTATTCTTCTGTCATTGTCTCACAACTTCCCCAGAAATCAATCTGAGTTCCTTCTTTGAGCTTCAGGCTGAACATCATCATGACCCTTTTTGTGAAATTAGAATGGTTACTCACTTCTTTCTATCAATTACTCCATCAGCAGCTTGGGTAAAAAAAAAATTCATTAATCAGACTGGAAATTTATGATAACTTCTTGGCTAATGCTTAATAACTCTTTTACAGTTGAAAAGGACCTTTGGGGTGTAAAGGATAGTAATATATTATAAAAGTTTTTTTGAATTCTTTCTGATTTCCTGTTTTTTAGGCATGCTAGACAGTGACTCTCAATGTTTTTTCAGGCTGCAATGTTATTGAAATAAGATCATGGTTCATACTATATACTTTTACTGATTCAGTTAGTCTGTGGGGCATGTTGCTCCAAACAATGGTATCTGATAAAACAAAACCAGATAACATTAAGTTTATTTGAATAAAGGTAGAATAATATCAACCTAAATCTATGCTCTTCATACATTTACACTTCTTTGTTGCAAGAGAGAAAAATGCAGTGTTTAATGAGAGATTTGGGAAGAGAGGTGTTTCAAAAGCTAAAAAATATGTGTGTGTAGACAGAAATCTGCCGTTATGTGTATCACTTTGCCTTTCCAGAAGCACAACTATTGTAATACAGTTCCATCACTGAGAAGAGAAATCCTCATAAGTAACTATCCAGAAGACCTCTCCTAGGGTAAGAAGTGTTGACATAACATTTTGGTTTGTCTGGGGGATTTATTTATTTATTTATTTATTTGTGCTATTTCAAGTTTGATGCCTTAACTCTGTTTGGTTGTATTTTTCCTGGTTGTACCATGGGATCATTCTTAAAAAAATACTTTTGGTTTGCATTTTTCAAGATCCATTTAAGATTTTGTGTTGTTTATGAAACATGGGGTAATCTTGAGATATTTTATGTGAAACATTAAAAGGGGCTCATTTTAAGAAGGTAGGACCTCACAACTTGATATAATTTAAAAAAGCTAAGTTCATAAAATAACTAAAGATAATTACTATAATCAAAAGCAAAAAAAAACAAAAACAAAAAACACAGGATACCTGGTTATACCTTAGATTTCAAACACAACACATCATTACCAGCATTCTTTTTTTTTCTCTATTTTCAGTTAGTTGCTACAAGTTATAATACTGCGCATGAAAAGTAAACCTAGTCAGCAAACTTCTTCAGGAGCTTGTATGGAACTGAGAACAGAGAAAAATAGTAAAATGCGGGCTGAGATTTTGTTCTGGAGTGTCTTCATTTTGGGGGTTAGCAGGAACACAGTTAATCCAAGGGAAACAGAAGCCTAAATTGAAAATGGAGCTTGAGATCTTAGCAGTAACTGACCATTTAGGAGAGACAGTCACATACGTATCATGTGCGATATAGTAATATACATGTAATATTAAGTATGGCAATGATTAAGAGATACTGACACCAAGCTTTTCTTTCCTGAGGCCCAAATAGAAGTTTCACATATCTTCAGCTGAAGTTGCCTATAACATCATCCAAGAATGATTAAGAAACCTCTAATCTTTTATCACACTTAACCTAGAACCTAGGCCTTTTTCCATCTCACCGCAACACCAGCAGGGCTGTGAGCTGAGACTGCAACAAGAGCTGTACCGTGATCTGATCTGAGGACGAATATATACTTCTTCCCCTGAAAGGTAGTGCAATACCTGAATTTATTTGCTGCTCTTCACATTCAGTCCCAAGCATAGTTTGTGTGGACAAGGAGGAAGGTCTACCCCTACAATGAGAAGTTCTTCACTGGGGAATTTTTGTTCATTCAGCTGCAGAGCTATTCTGTAGATCAAAGGCGTTATGGGGGCGGGTGACCATCATGCATGCAGAACAGCTGATCCCCTGGGGTTCATTAAATCATGAGCCCAGTAACTTGTTAATTTGTTCCTTAAGAAAATAAAATCAGTGCCCCTGAAGGAACTTTGGGAGTGAGGGCAGGAGAAACTTCTACTGAAAGGACCAGATGTGTTCAGGCTGCCTTTCCTTTTTCCATTAGATGGTCTAAAAGGCTTGTGCTGGGTGGCTAGGCAGGTCTTAGAAAAGGCCAAACTAGAATACTAAGCTTTACGAGTCACACAGGCTTGATCTTGCCTCCAGAAAGTTCTTTTTGAGCAGTAGGAAGGTCTGTCCCTTGACCTTCAGAACAAGACCCAGCTCCAGAAAAAAAACAAAAATCCTTGTAAATAATCTCTGTCATTTTGCCAGCTGCTCTCAGCACTTAATCTGTCTCTTAAAACTGAAAAATTACAGTTGCACCTGATGTTCCACCCTTTCAGGTCAGATCTCACTCAGGATATCAATGTGGTTTTCTTGGCTCAGATTGGCTTTAGTGTTCATTTGTTCATTGCAGACACTCATTTCATTTAAACTGCTATGAACTGTCCATTCCTGCAATCGACTTCTTCGCACAATTCCCATTCAAAATAATGGGAACTGTTCAGGTGAATTAATGGTGGCGTAGATTTCTGGCTCTAGCAGATTAGAAACCATTAATTGCTAAAAAATAAGGGCTTCCACTCAGTTATTCCCGAAATTATAAAAGGGAACATTTTTGGAGGGGCACAGTATGCATGGCGAGTATGTGTTTACTTTTGACAGAGTGACTGCTGTGAGAGCCATCCAACTGTGCGGTATTGCTACCTACCCACACTCTACTTTTCATTAAGGAGATATCCCACATGGCAAAGTAGAGAAACGAAACATAAATGAAGATGAGGAAATGCCAGTAGTATCCAAGTTTGCTAAATGTCTAGTACTAGCAGGACTTGTAGGGGTATTTTCTCCCCATTATATCAAGGTCACGTACAGAGCATAGCTAAATAATTGCTTCTACATCCTTTTGTCTGGTGAAATTCAGCTTTTCACCAATTCAAATCCCCTTGCCTTCCTGCCTAAAATATGATGTAAGGCTGCACAACATCATTTTTTTAAAATATGAAACAAAATCCTGTCCTGGCAAGGCCACAATCTAAAAGGTGGTCACTGCCCATTAAGAAAGTCTTCTCATCCCCATGTCTCTCACACTGCTGACAAAGGCCTTTACCAGGCATAAAGCTATAGCAAGAGGTAGGGCTGCAGCTCTATTTTCTTCCAACCTTTTGTTCATTAGTTCTGCTTCTTGACTTCTACTAAAGGAGGCATTTTAATGCCCTGCTAAAGACAAAACAAGCGGTCAGGCTTCTCGGTTCTGGCCTACCTTCAACCAGAAGACCAGATACATACAAAGACTAAGATTTGTGCCTGGCCAAACTTAACACATCCACGAATGTTTGTTTCAGAGACAATGCATGCATAATCCTTGACTGTATGGACACAGGACTATACTTTCTCTTGCATACTGTCTGCAAAATGGAGTGCTCCAAAAAGAATGAATGAAGCTGACATGTAATAGAAACACAGAGCACACTCTTCCCAGGGAATTACTGAGGCCACCTCTAAAGGATGAGGAAATAGGATTTCCACTTTGCTTCTTGCTTTGTACTAAAGATACTCACAATCTTCAGCAAAATCAGTTCAGAAGTCAAAGGGAAAAAACATTCAATGTTCTTTTTTAGTGTTCTTTTTTCTTTTCTCTTATATTTTTTAAACTTTCTTCCCCACTCTACAGAGATATGTTAAGTTCTCTGAAATAATTCAGATGCAGATAGTCATCTTTAGGTCCTACAATATGTGAACGCCTTTGAGGAGCCTTATTTAAAGTGCTTGCAGAAGAAAGGGTTATTTTCACTATGACTACGTGTATTTTTCATTATCACCTTTTTACTTAGATAGCATTGATTGAACAGGGCAGATTCTTTGTTAAGAAAGTGTAAAGTCCAGAGCATCTTTATCCTCTAAAATTTATACACGTTTAATTATGCATTTTATATACAGCATTAATCAAATCAGATATGTACCCTTTCTTCTTAAGACATTTTGTACATATTTCCTGTTTAAAATCTTTGAAGCCAACTACAGGCCACTATTTTTTTTTTTTTTCCTTCTCAACCTTCTGATCTGTCATTGTGTAGAAGACAAGAGGGTTTTCTTGCAAGGCTTATTTGAACTTACTTTCCATGTATGTTATACATTATTCAAGTAATGTAAAAGACTACCTGAACTGAACCAAAATCCTGGAGATGGAAGTGATGAAATGCACCTGCTTACAGGGTGTTCTATGTAAAATATGTAAATATGTGTTCTATGTAAAAATAAGAGAGCAGGCAATAGGCCTGAACATTATGCAAAGAATACTGCACTATGTTTTTAAAACACTAATGTCAGAATCATATCTCTAAAGCATATGCAAGCTCAAGCAAAGAAGGTCTGGAGCATTCCTACAGGTTTTGTTGTACTTTAGGTTAGTTTCTTGGAGAATGATATCTCTCCATTGGTGGTCCAATCTTCCTTCCAATTAAATCAACGTAAACGCTACCACTGACATCTATGTAAATGCTCCCATTCATTTTGTTAAAAGCTGAATCTGACTTACTGCAGATAGATAGGCTTATTGCAATGGGATTTTCATACAGTGACACAGAGTTACTTGCTGATACATGAGAGGGATCAACTTACCTCAGTATTTGTTGCACATATTCAACAGCTTTTCAGATCTCTTTCCATAGACAAACTTCAATCCATACCAGACAGTTTACCAGATTACTGTGGGGAAATAATTTGTTTACACAAGAGTGGCTTCCAGGACAGACTTTCTTATTTAGACACCATGATCAGAAACTGTTCCTTCTCAGGATTTGAACCATAGCTATTTTCCACTTCAGCACACAAGGATGTTACTTCACCTCAAGACCTGCATTGGGAGAGCTGATCCAATAACCATGGAAGGCCTGAGATTGGGCTCCATACCTCTTGTTTTGGATGAGAAAGAGCCATTGTGTGTGTGGACATGAAGCCTGTGAAATTTTGCATGTGAACATTTAACACATGGATTAAGCTGGTTGGAGGGGACCAAGTTTGCACACAGCTTTGCTGACAGTTGGAACATTGGCATGGAAGAGTGAGACACCTTGTTTATTGCTCATAGCAGCCACTTATAAATGTGACACAAGGACCCGTGCTAAATCCTTTAAGAACACAGTATGTGCTGTTGCTCTGCTTGCCCACATCCTTGAAGACCAACTTGGACCATGGTGATCCTGTGAAATATTCAATATACCTTTCAAGATGGGCTTAGTTTCAGAGAGAACAGACACAGGCTATCATGATGCTCTCTTAAAAATGTTTTTTCCCCTCATCAACTTGCCTTTTTTTTCTATTTGGCAAACCTAACTTTTTATTACTCACATTTTAAAATGGATTAATAGTAATCTCATTACTTTTAATCAGGATTCCAATTTACTGTATGCAATTCCTTACATCAGAATCACTTTGTCAGTGCATTAATATTAGCAGATTCCAAGCAGGACAGCTCTAGAAGACTGCTTGCTGGTCATCTGCATCAGGAAAGCTGAGATAAAATTGTTTAATATTATTTGATAAGTTCTACAAAAACCTGCTGTTTGTCTCCATAAAATGTGTTCTCTTTAGTGAATTACGTTTGCTGCTGTGGGTAATGGGAATCACTGAGAAGTTATCTGCATCATAACTATTTTAGCCCTAGTAGAGGAGGTTAGAGAGATTAAGCATTGTGAAAATGCTATGGAATGATATTTGCACTCTGATTTCCTTAGCCAGGTTTCTAATGATGAATTTTGGAAAGAGTATGACCTTGTGGTGTTTTATTTATCTTTAGTATTAGTTCTGTATCTCAAATTTCTGGCCTTCAAAAATACTGAGATATCCATTATTATTCCAACTTCAGTCTCTGGAAGTGTGGATGCCTCTGAAAATGTGAAAAGCTGAAAGAACACTACAAAAGAAGTTGAAGAGAGGGCCTCTTGATATTTGTTTCCAGCACAGGACTTAGCCAGAAAACCTGAATTTGCTCAATTTCTTAAACTCCTTTCCCTAAATATACTTTTCTGAGAAAGATATATTACTGGCAGAGGCCTTGCTTTGACCCCAGATGGCCTTCTCATGCTCTTGTAAAACTACCAAGATCATATCTGCCAACATTTGAAATTCAGAAACCTGTAATTTTGGCAGATTGGTTTGATTCTGCTTCCCCTCAGTCCTGGGGAGAATGCATTGGCCTGGCCCCATGGGACACAGAAGCTGTCTCACTCCAAGCACTCAAAGGAGACCCTGGAGGGCCCCTGCAGCTTCCTTGGTCTATTGCAATGACAGGGTGGGGATTAACACACCTCCTGATTCTCACAAATCTCAGGGTTTGAGCCAAGCCAACACAAACCAGGCATCAGTCAAATTTAAAATATCTACATTTGAGATTACTACCCCAAACAAGCTCTCTATTAAGGACAGGGATAGTCACTTGTAAAATGTGATTACTCCGACCAATTTTAGGTACATAAAATGGGCTGAGATCCTCTCGATTGCTTACTAAATTTGGTCAGACAAGCTACAGGTTAATTATGTCCAGAGCAGAAGAGGAGTCTATACAAAATGGACATACCTTGCTAGCTTCAATGCACTTTTTCCACACAGCCAGAAGTGGTTTGGGGATCACATCAGTTGCATAGTGGTAACTCACTGGTTAGAGCAGCAAAACAGGCAGAGCTAGGGTGGTAAGCCCTGCAGGTGAGCTCTTCTTTATGGAGTTAGATTCTAGTCTTCAGTAAGGGGAAAAACAGAAAAAGCAAAAGAAATGTAGACAACTTCTAAAAGCGTTAGTCTACTGGACAAAAAACAGGAAAGTGATTTTGAGCCAAGTCAAGTTTGGGGACGTATGAAGAGACATCGCCAGACTGGGACCAAACTGCAGGTCTGGTGGAACAGCAACCACTTCAGCATCTGTTACTGTAGCCAGATAAAGACTGAAAAATAAAATGGTTAACAACAGATAAAAGTTACATTCCTGGGGGTAAAAACAGTAGAAGGAAAATGTGACAAATACTGTTGAGCCAATCTTTTTTTGGTGAAGATCGCAGTTGCCACAAACACGTACTACACGCATTTGGCAACAGCGAAGCCAGATTCATCTAGCAGCTGCCAAATATCACTCTAACTGGAGCTACGAAAAGTACTGAGAGATTAGCTTCAGGCATTGCTGCACATGTGAGGTAGGTTGTGTATGAAAACCCAGAGGGGCAATTATTTACCTTTCTTTCACAGCATTTTCCCCTTTTTGAGACTTGCATTACTTTGTTTTCAACTGAAGAAAAAAAGAAGCATCTTCCATGAGGCATGCTTTTTGCTCAGTATGCTGTCACGTTCCCATGTGTGAAGACATATTATCTATTTAGTAGTCCCAACTGTAGCACCTGCTGCCACCCAGACAGTATCAAGGGGACTAACAACTCTAAATTGCTCTCTCTTCATTGCTGTGGTTGTTAGGTATATTCATATGCCTAATTATTGAGTTACAAACACAAAGAATTTCTCTGAAGAAAGATACCTTGTTCCATGCAAATATTAGTAATTTAGCTATTCTGCCTGTTAGAGTATGTAGTATTAAGGCTAGCCCTGAGACACTGACAATTAAACACATATCTTTGTTTGTCTCCTGTAAGTCGTTTTTAAGTTTTAGCTACAAAGAGATGATTTTGTACCAGTGTTTTTTGCCAGCAAGTGCTATTTTTTTTTCCCTTTTCAGTTTTTTAAAAGCATAATAAGAAAGCACTTGAAAGGACCAAAGAAGAGAGGTCTGGTGTAACAGGCAGATGTGTCACAGGTGGAACACCATAACTGCAGGGACACTCAGCAATGCCAAGGCAAAAACAGTAGGATGCACCAAGGTGCCTAAACTCAGCTGATATCCCAACAAATGACACAGGTACATAGTTATGCTCAGGCTGAATTTAGCAATAGCACGGCCCTATTCAGGAAGGAGTGGAAAGGTGTGGCTGCAAGCCATCTCTTTGAGTTTATAATTTTGGGACTGAGAACCACCGTATTGCTGATCTAAAAGTACTCTGAGCCACTGTAACACCAGGAGCCCAGACAGACGGGCTTCCACCCTATCTGTCAGAGCCGAGTTTTGTACATATAGAAACATATGTGGTCATCCCAGAATTGCCTGATTTAATCACCCAGTGAAACATCCAGGTGTCAAATAAACACTGTCAAATTGTAGGCAGGCAACTGGGATCCCAGTCAGGTGGTGACCCCTGTTACCAAGTCATAAGGCTGCAGTAAGAGCCTGTGAAGACGATAGCAAGGGTAAATTAGCAGTCTCAGATCCTATTCTAGTTAAAAGCGGCCAGTTCTAGCCTGATTAAATATGCAATGTCACAACAGCCAGTGTGATGACACAGAATGTAAATCAGGGTAAAAAAATCTGTAAAAGGCCAGTGCTTTTTCTGTTCTTATTTCTGTTTTCTGATTCTTATGTATTGATCATTGTAGCATTTAATGTGTAAAAAACCTGCTATCATATCCTTAAATTTTTTTAAATGGTATATACAATAGCAATGGCATTGCTAGCAATAATATTTATTACATTTTAGATGATGGCAGTCTTATTCAGCTATCGTCAGCATTATATCCCACAAATTCAAACCTCCTTATTGCCTTGGGGACATCTTTTTACCTTCATCTTTACAATTGTGTGCTGCATTTCCACAGTGCTTATGCTTGAGATTTCTCAGGCTTTTTAAGTAGAGTTTCCTCTGTACTTTGCATTCTTATTTATTCCCTCTCTTCTTTCTAGCACAGTAGTGGTCAGATCAGAGGATAAATGAAGATTTGGCTTGAACATGGTGTTAGTGCAGTGAAAGATGATTAATAGGAGATGCTGGCGAGGGTTATAGGAAACTACACAAAAGATTGTATTTTCTGCAAAATATTATATATCAACATCAAGAGTTTGTTCAGGAAGTTTTGAAATTTATTTTAATTTTTTTAAAATTCTCTTAATGCCACCCCAGATGAGATACATGTGATCCACACATCCTCCTTTCTTCCACTCTTCTTATTCATCATCATGACAATAACAATTTCTCTTTCATACTGGTTTAGAGGAAAAACAGCTTGATTCACTTTTGCGTGGGTGAAGGGAAAGACAAGTCAGAGATGAGTTTTGCACTGGGCCGTGAGTTCTGAGGTAGGTCTGCAGTTTCTGCTACTTTTCATCACCAGAATGTGAAACATGAAATTTTGATGTGGCTTCTGTGAAGACTGTGCATCCTCTGCTCCACATCTCCTCCTTCTCTCCAGCAGTTTCATGGTTTCAGAGCAATAGAGATATCATGACAGGTCACAGCCATGTAGAGGGAGGTGATCTCATAGACAGAGAGGCACACATCTCATATCACACTGAGAGGTTTAAATATCAAGATGGAGACCTTGAAGTGGATAAATGTGGCAATTTGCTTTGCTAAGCAGACATTCTGTCATATTTTCCCCCATGTGGAGCTTTTTCAGGCCATACGGCTTAATTTCTAGGTCTGAGTTGCAGTAAAGCAGCCTGGAGGTCACTAATGCAGCGATAACTGTATGGTATGATTACTGAGCAGATTGTCACATAGCTATGACTCCAAGGGAAAGGAGGGAGCAACCTGGCTATTTGGACATATAGTAGCATCAAGGAATCAAAGCAATCTGAAAGCTACAGAGGGTTTTCCCCAGATACTTATGTGCCAGCTTGAAGGAAGAGTTTATTTAGAAATAAGTAATTGTGTTAGACTCTCTTATTATTATTATAAGGAGCACCTACAGCTATTAACATAGAATATGTAAAGATAAAAGTATTTGTCCTCCTTTTTTCATATGTTTTTGTGCATTTTTCAGAATTTCATGTGCAATCTATTTTTGCTTTTCTCACCTAGCAGGTTACATGTTCTCTTTTTAATTCTGTAGGCCTTAGATACAAACCAATATCAGGAAGAAAATATTTTCTGAGGGTTTTTTCACTTAGAAAATGTGATTTCCCCAAACCAGAAACATTACTGGGAAATTTCAGTCACTTACAGTATTTATGATATATTTTAAAGACATTTATGGCCATCACAATGATTGGACTGCCTTCCAAAGTTGACAACAGCCTTTCATAATTTGCTTTCAAGAAGTTAAGCATGGTAAGATTTGTGAAACCTATTCTTCTGAAGACTTACAGGAGGTGGACACCAACTGCCTGAGGCAGACAATAATCTTCCAGATGACCTAATATCCTGTGGCTGTTTATTTTTTACAAAGAAGAGGGAAATTTACTAATTGATTGTAAGAATGCAGTGAGGATATGTATAACTTGTAGAGTCCCATTCAGTGCAGCTGGGAGTCTCGATCAGGATGTTTTGACTCATTACTCTGGGCCTTCATCAGCTGATGGAACTAATTTTTTTTTTCATCAGCTGATTAAGATTCAAGATAATGAGTTGAAACATGCCAGAAGTAATTCCCTTCAGGACTGGAGACAGGATGTTAACTTCCATCCACATGCACACAGAAGAAACCACAAGAAGCATAGCTTCATTTAACTGGTGAAAAAAAGTGAGGGTTTTACATACACATTAGAATAAAAAAAAAAACAACCTCAAAGTAGAGGACCATACTAGAGGACTGTCATATATCTAACAGAATAGGAGAGGAAACAAAACAGGTAAAGGAGCAATAGCAAAATACAGAAGGGGGAGGAATTATTGCATGTGGATCAACAAAGAACCTGGGGAAACGTAAATTCCAAGTATTTGGGGGCTTATTACTAAAGCAACTAATATTCTTCAGAATGCTTTTGATCTTTTTTTTTTCCCCCGCCTTGAAGCAAATGTATGTAAGCTTAAAACCATATAAGTTTTTTTCCAGCAACTTTTTTGACTTCCTTTGAATGTTTGCTGTGCTGCTGTGCACTGACTTTGACAAAGGAGATCTTTCCGTTCAGTTTGAAAACCTTGGCTGTCGGTATATGCAAATGCCAATATATGTTTCTTATTGGGAAACACTTGAAATATTTCCTTCCTATATCATTGAATGTGCAATTTGAATGGGGTTGTTTGTTTGTTTGTTTGGCAGGGTTGTGCTTTTTGAGCTGGAACAGTGAGGGGGAAGGGAGATGGGAAGGGACAAGCAGGACTTGTGCCGGGGTTGTAGTCTGACCAACAGTTCAGCGCTCAGTTACAGTTAATGGGGTGAAAAGCTGTGATAAGGCACGTGATCTGAATAGTTAATGTACTATTCCTACAGCTCGCCAAATTCAGGGCTTCCCAAATGTGGTTTATTATTCCAGAGCTGAAAAAGGAGTAGTCTCACGATACGAGCCAAGCTTTTTTAACCTATCCACAGAAATGTCAGTATTATTTTAGCAAGTGATTCATAATATCTGTAATACAAAATCTTGTATTTTGTATATTGCATTTTATATAGTAACTGGCAAATTATAGTATAGCATAAACTGAAAGTTAATGATTTGTACTGCGTATCATGGCTGTGATCCCAGCATCTTCAAACCACAAGGACTGGAAGTATGTAGCAATTTTAAATGCAAGCCTCTGTTACCAGAAAAGAGGCTGAACTCTTACATGTATGATTAAGGATCACTTCTCCCTGCAGTACGCAGCTGATCTTCATGTTTCTAAAATAATCTTCTTGCTGGAACACTTTGCTACAATCGCATACAAGGTTTTGGAAAAAGGCAAAGTGCTGCAGAGCTGAAAACGTTTATTCTTTGCTTCTTTCCCCACAGATATATCTATCCTGCAACGGTTTCTAAACTGTCAGCTTCTGGAGACGCTATCAGTAGGTATATTAGAGAGCAGGAACTACTACTATTGTGCAATTTACAATGCGCAATTGAAGCAGAGCAACTGTCATACAATCTATAAAGACCTGCTCATAAGCATCTTCAAAGAAGGTCTTAATTGCTGCATGATTTACTACACGGAGAATACCTTCTCTTTTGTGTTTGGAAGTATTTTGCTGCAGGAGAAACCTTTTTAGCCAGGCTTTTATAGGCCAGCCTTTTCGTTGGTAGCATGCATTTACTAGCTGTATAATTGGTGGCACAGTTCTTCTATCATAAACATTGTTATCAGTTAATTAAACTTGAAATGGAGCTTTGTTCCACAACATGTTTTGTCAGATTGTTTTCCTTATTTATTTATCATCATAAAATTTTATTTTATGACTGGCAGCTTCTCAGCCCTCCAATAATAATATAAATCAAAACAAGATTTTAGTCTTCATGCAATTTCCTTTTGGTCTCAAAATATGAAACCAGATGTTTTTGGCATGCTAAAGATGCTTTTCATCTTTTTTTAGATTCTTTCAATGCAGTCAAAGTAAATGCATTTTTAAAACCAACTTATGAAAGTTAAATTTCCTTTGTTCGCCTGGGTGTAGTCTGGTTTGCATTGATGCAGCAGCAATGAGAGACCTTCCAGATAACACAGAGAATGCCATTGAAGAATTACACATGTGTGTCTCAAACCTCAGACAGCAACAGGAATTGTATTAATAGCAGATCAGTAGATTTATAATATAATTTAAAACATTATGAACTCTTTTTTTTTCTTTTTTTTTTTTCTTTTTTTTTCTAAAGGGCTTAGCAAGAATCTAAAGGAAGATTGGACTACAGGACAACTGTGTATCTTGCAGTCTGTATACAGTAAGTGGCTAACCTACAATATTTGTTCACATATCTAGCAGCCTTTTTCTGAGTTGAAACAGATTTTTTTTATGATGCCCTAACGAATTGTCATCAGTATTTCCTTTAAGCAGTGAATCCTTTTTCAGCAGACATGAGATCTGAGCCTAAGGCTATTACTAAAGGACCTAAACATTCCCAGGTGGGCCCCTCTTCAATAATAACAGCAGCCTTGAAGGGATTTACTGATACTGTAAGGAGTAAGAAGTAATAAACAGGAACTGGAGCAAAGTGGGACAGTTGTTACAAACATTTGCATGCCAGTCCTCAGGATCCTCTGTCCTATCAAAATAACTCTAGTTTCTAACCCCTGAAAGCAAAAGGAAAGGCTTTGGTATGCTTGAGCACAGTGGTGTGTTCCGGGGTTTTTTTGTCTGCTTTACAAGCTGGGACTGCAGACCTGCTTCTCTACATCAGCCTCCACCTCTGAACTCAGTGAAAGAAGTAAGCAGACATTTGCCATTAACCCTGCTCGGGTCTCAGGCGTTAGAAAAATAAGTTTTATAGTGAGACTAAACATACTCAGCCCCGCAAAACTGTGAGTGAATCTGAGCGCTGCACAAATTACAGAAGAGATGCATGTCTGCCTGGTTGTGGCATCTGTTAAATCTCTGAGCCTTGTTTATTCAGGAAAAATAAGTTGAAGAACAGACATGTTACCGAAAAAGAAAAAAAGAAGCCTGAAAAATTAAATTAAAGTCAATGTTATCACTCCAGCTGGTCACTTTATTTACTTGTTCAAAATTTCTCTTTTCATTTTTGGTGAACTTTTTTCGTATTTCTCCTGTTTGTTTGGGGTTTTTTTTTAAATCAAATGAGGACAAATGAATGTAAAAAGATACATATATGAAATTTACTGCAGAAATGTTGTGCTTTTACTGTTTTGAAAGTTTATCTTGATTCCTTACTTCAGTGTTTTTCCTGTTTGTATTTTTGAATGGTAAAAGATAATTAGAAGATAGGTCTAGGATAAAAGTGGTTCAGCTTCCAAACAGCACCTACCCAGAGGAGACAAGACCAATGTGCAAGTATTGGGGTGTAAATTGGGAAAACTTGGTCAGAACAGGGCTGTTTGGGAGGAATATTTTTCTTTGACCTTGGCTGAAACTAGGGAGGAAAATAAAATAATCACATTTTTAGGTGTTCAGTTCCTCAAGATTGGAGATAAAGATCCCAGTGACCAAAGCAAAATCTCAAAAATGCAGCTGGCTGGGAGTGGGTTAATTAACAGGACCAAAATAAGGAGAAGTGAAAGAGATGGTAAACGTGGACAGAGTGGCAGTTTTCTAAGAGCTTTGATTCCCAGTGCTTTTATGCAAAGGATAATATTTAAATTAAACAGTATTTAGTGACTGCCACATGTCTTATGCAGAACTACGCAATCCTCTTCTCCCCTGTAAGAGCTGTACATCCACCAAGTTGTTCTACTTAGAAAAGTGCTTGTAAGAAATAAACTGTAAAGAGGCATAACTGTTTTGGGGAATTAAAGTAAAACATCTGTATGAATGCAGGGTTGGACAGTTTCATAATGTGAATACTGGAGAGGCAACAGGTACTTCCTGGCTTCTAGCTTTTCTTTGCAATGAAGAAATGTGTCCTTAGAAGAAACAAGAAACACATGACTACCTTACCCTGCATGAACCTTCAGCTAATTTTCCATGGACCACAGGCCAGGACCAGATCATCTACCACCCTTAGAACAGCTGCAACAGTAGTTTACTGTTTTGTTTAATCTTTTGTTTCCTTCAAAAAAGTAACTGCATTAGCTATCATCTATGTGATTGCAAATGGATGAGTAAGCAGCTTCACTGACCATCGAACTTTAAATCTTTTATCCATCTTTCCTCTCCCCATGTCGCTGTTGCCCTGTACAAGTTCCACTACTGAACCAAAGGAGCCACCAGCATGCAGACTGATTGCAGATACGAGAAGTTCTTCCTTTTCCCTTGTTAAAATGGGGAAATATTTGGATATATAGGATACCTTCTACGTGGTCTTATAATGGCCTTTTTTCAAGCTAATCATGGAGTATGAAATAAGAAGCAAGGAGTGTTGCTTACATCTTTTTGCGTGGGGTTATTTACATCTTTTTGCATACATCACCAACCTGCATGGCTTTATTTGTAGGAGTGGTTACCTTCTGCTTCATTTCAAGGTTTCACAGTCCTTACCTTGTTCCCCTAAACTCACTCCAATACCCTATGCAACACTGTCCTTTACCTAGGCCAGTGAATGACATAATAATTTGACCCTATATTTTAATATGCAGATATAATCAAGTACAACCTTGGGTTTGGTCATTAGTGTAAAGAAATTCTTGTAGGGAAGATGGGTATGGGTTAAAGCCATTGAATGGCTGCAAAACCTCAGAAAGAGTTTGCTTATTTTATGAAATGTTCCATTAAACTCTTGCTAAATACACACTGTTGAGATTTGACATTAACCACTTTCATTCATCATAATAAACACACAAATTTTCCACTTGGAGTATCAAATCTGACTTTTTAATAAGAAACAACTATGTTTATCACAGTTTTCTGAATGCATCACTCAGATATCAGACTAGATTCATAATGTTTTGATATTGTCCAGAAGATGTATGTTTTCTTTCTCTAGTAATTTTTTTTTTCCATTTTGCAAAAGTCACATAACACTTAACAAATACCTCCTGCCACATGGTGGTAGGTCAGATACCTGTGTTATATAAATCTTTATGCTGAGAGTTTATGACATTTTAAACTTAGAGCTTCGTTCAACTTGACGATTTTGGCAGCAGCCAATTATGACATTAAACAGTTCACAGAACTTAACCTAAGACCTAAAATTATATAATTTTTGTAATGACTGATTTGCACCTCTCCCAGTTCATTTAGAGCAATTCAGTTCAAAAGTCTTACCCTTCTTAATTACTCCCTTTTAATTTGAAGCTCCAATGTCTCTCTTTATTTCTCTACTGTATCTACTTATTAAAAATTATCAATTAAAAAAAAAAAACCCTCCAGGCTTATAGGAGCTATATGACTGCCCATATACTTTCTATTGGAGCAAAAAGAATGGAAAATTGTTGCTGGTACTATAAAGGCCAAAGACTGAAAAGCACTTTTTTTTTTCTAGTGTACTATATGATTTAAAAGTGACTCAAGAGCTATTGCAATTGTGCATTCTCAGTATGAGAACTATGAGATTTCAGTAGATATAAGATGGAGTTTGATGTTACATACCTCTATAAAATCCTGAACACTGGCTGGTGCTTAGACCTTTCCTCATGGTACAATATCCTCCCTGTTTTCCCCTGTCCTTCTAGACACTCAATGGCTCTGAAAGGCTGTGCTGGGCAAGCAGTTGAGCTGAAAAGAGCAGACTTTTGCAGGTCACTCAGGGTAGATCATCGTGTTTGAAGTGCCCCTGACAAAAGTAAATGGTAGAGGGAGTTCTGTGTAGGAAAGTAAATTAATGAAGAAAAATTTTCTGAAACCACAGAAATGGTAAAACAGAAACTAAAAGGTTTGATTGAAACTAGGAGCTAAGGAGAAGGGTTGGAAAGACCAAGCTATAGAAGAAATCGGGGCAGAGCAAAATGTACAGCTTCATGAAACTTGGAGCAACAGCACAAGAAGAAGAGAGAAAAAGAAGTATGCCCCAAATTAGAAGAGGCAGAAGCCAGAAAAGGCTTTTGTGTGCCACTATAGCTTTACCTAGCCCTCTCTTCTGAAGCTTAAATTCAACCCGCTTTTTCTGAACAGTGCACGTTCAGATTCTGACAAAACAGATGGAGTTATTTCGAGTAATCAGGTTTTAAAACCAGCTTTACCATAAACAGTTTATATGGCAATGTATAGTTTTGTTATAAAATAAGCTGCACAGCAAAGAAGATGTACAGGTAGCTTGTTAAAAATGTAGCAGGAGTTGTAACACTTTGCATCCTGAAGTAACAACTTTATAGTTCTTGCTTTTCACATGTGCTTCAATTGGATTTGAAACCTAGTTTGAACATCTGCAGTGCACAGTTTGGCAGATCTTGGGTAAAATATATTGCATCTTGTTTAAAATAACGCAGTGCCTTGAGTACCTGGGAGGCATACTGAGGAGAGAGAAAACCCTCCTTGTTAAATATTTACCACTTGAGTGCTGAACATCTGCAATTAGCTAAGAATGGTGATGTCAGTGGACACTTCCCAAGGTTAGCTGCCTCAATATTTGTACAGATCTAATCTGAAGTCCTTTTCTTGAGAAGAGGAACACATCCAAACTCAACAAATTGTCATTGACAAATGACCACGGCAGTCTAAGGATAAAAGAAGGGCAAGTATTCAATAGAGAAAGAGAACATGAACATGAACATTAACAGAATAAACCTGACCTATTTAGTGTGTTTAACCCTCTGTGATTTCTCGTACTTGGATTATTTATTAGCACGTACAACTCGGGATTTTTGGATAACTCTCACAATTTAGACACGAAACAGCTGCAATTTAACTGAGGGTGGGTTTTTTAGTTGTTTGTGGGTTGGTTTGGGTTTTTTTCCCTGAGAGGGTGAGGAATACTTTGTACACATTAAGATGCAGCATTAGGATTGGGTGCTTTCCAGGTGGCATGCCACTCTGCGTTGAATGGCTCAATTAGTGAGTCTTTTTCTATTTTGGTTGCATCAATTTCACAACCATATGCTTTATTATGGAAGGGAGAATGCCAAACTGCCCCAGCCTCGTGGCCCCTACTGCATTGCACAGAGAGCCAGGACACGGGAATACAAGGGGAAAAAACACCGAGTTTTTCGTCACAGCCTGATAGCGAGAGGCTCAGTGTGGGTTCAAGAGGCGCGTTCCTGAAGGCTGTTGGATAAGCAGCAGTGGTCATCTCTGGAGGACTCACCTGGGCACGGTGCCTGCTCTGATGGAAGGAAAGGACCAGCCACGGCTGCAGGTTGTTAAACAAGAAGGAGCAACATGGAGAATCAGGTTTGGGATAACTTCTAGCCAGAGCTCTTCATCCCAGTGGAAAACTGGGTGAAGAAACCTAGTAGATTTAAATTATCTAACATAACCACGCCACTCCTCCTCTGAGCCCAGCCTGTATGAATTTTCACATTTAGTTGTCAGCAGAAGAAAATTAGACCTGTTTGTTGATGCCAGTTTGCTGGTCAACCAGACGTAGGCAGACAAGGACAAATGAGAAATCTACATGGTGTATGGGGCGTAGATGTGTTTCAGATCTCATAGCTCTAGAGGTGAAGCTTGCTGCAGTTATCAAGTCTATCAAGGAACATATAGAGTATGGCTTTTTCTGTTTGGAGGCAAGCTCATGAAGGCTGTTGCCTGTTTCTGCAATTCACAGAATTGTTCACAATATTAAGAATGCATCAGTTTGGGCATTTTGGCAATCATGCAGCATAGTCATTTTCTAACTTGTCAGAGCTTCAGTGCCTACCATTTTTTTAATGCTGTTATTAAAAAAAAAATTGACATTTTTAAAATTTTAACATATTTAAATGGTTAGGGCAACTCCTGTTTAAATCTGCTTTCTAGAATGAAATTGAACAAAAAAAACAGCAACAAAGAAGAAACAAACAAAAATATTAAAAAGATAAAAGAAAAGAAAAACAATGTCTTCCCTTCATTGTTTGTTTGTGGAAAACATATTTTGCCAGACTCCTTAGAGAGTGTACTGAACACTAGTCTTGAAAACGCATATATGTATCTTTATGTTATTAAATGCATAGGTGTGTATAAAACAAAAGATTATTATAAATCACCATTTTTGATCAAATTTTCAACCATTTGCTCCACAATATTTCCCTATAACACATATGAAAAGTTTGTGTCTCAGAATGTCAAGCAGTATTTCTTCTCATACAAATAAAGTGATTTTTGTCACTGTGCATAACTGTTTGTAATATAAAACTCAAAATTTTTAAATGTCAATAGGGGTGATGATTTCATTAAAGACTGCAACAGACTGCCCATTGACTCTATTGACAGACAACCAAGTCTATAGAAACATGTATCTGTGGGATGAAATGCTGAAAAGAAGGCAGACTTAATTGTCTTTTTTTTCAGTGTTGACTGTTTACTTTCTTTCCACTAAATCTCAGAGTAGTTAGCAGTCTATGTAAACATGCATTTATTCTTAAGGCTTATATTTAATGCACTTAACAAAACAACCTGAATCTACAGTATATTTAGTAGACAGTACTGTTATTGGACAGTAGCATTGTAAGTAACGATATTAAAGATTTTTTTCCCCAGCTATCAATTTTTAGGGAAAAAAGGGGGAAATCCAGGTATTGTGCTAGTGACAAAACAATCTGCAGTTATTTGAGGGGGGAGGGTCCCTTTATTAGAAAGAAACATACTTTAATTAGAAGAAATATGTTAATTTCAGTAGCGTATTCTTCATACCTCTATCCCCCAAAATCTTTGCACACACCTACATTCTTTTTATGGACAGTACAAAGGAGGATAATAGATGCCTATAAAAGTAACTAGTGAAATTCTGCATTAGGATAATCTGTCACCCATTTCCATTTTTTCTGAAGAAAGCAAGCATAATCAAAAGCCTAAATGACAAAGAGTTGACAGTAAGATTCTGTAGTAAATGATTCCAGAGTCGCTGGCCTGCGGAGATGCTGAAGAAGTCCCCAGCAGACCTGATTAATTCCAGTTTCTCCAGCTGCCAGGGGAGCAGAGGCTAAGCAGTTTCACAGAGAGGAGCCTATTACCACTACTAGGCTGAAATAGATCTAATCAACTCACAGCCGCTCAAAAGAAAACTTTACAGGTTTAGCTCACTAAGGCAGTGCTTTAAAATGATGACTACAAAGGATCATGGGAGTCTGAAAGCATTTAGTCTTTATTGCAGCTCAAGGAAATTTTCTGCTGTGGTTAGGCCATGCTAATTTACTGAACATGACAATGCCTCCCAGATTGTATGACATCATTTCAATAATGGCCCCAGTCCTCTTAGCTAAATATTTCTACTACTACTTTTTAAATTCTAAATACTTCATTTATTGAAATGCCATCTAACTTGGGGTTAATTAGGTTTACCATTCCAAATCTATGGGCTAGCCTTTTTATCATTCAATTTGAACGATGATGCATAATTTGCCGTGGTAATGATTAAAAAAAAATATTTATATTATTTTTATATTTAAAAAATTTTTTTACTATTTTCAGAGACTGAAATCAGAAGTACTCTGTACCTCCACTTTAAATTTTATGCCAGTTGTGCACTGCCTCATATATTTTACTGGGCCTCACAATTTTATGGGTTTGAATTACTCTAAGAACAAAAATTACAACAGATTGGATTTTACTTATTTTGACTGACAACAATTATACATTCAAAACAAAAAAACCTTCAAAACTTTCTTATTTCTTTTGTTCATTCTTTCATTTGTTGTTGGTTTTTCTGAGTCCTCCGGTCTACAGGGAGAATGTCAAAGCAAGAAAAATACACATGTATTTTGTTAGATTAAGAAAATAATTCCGTCGACTCTTTATCAGGATTCAACTGAAAAACCTTCCTTAACAGATAAAATCTGCTTTTTTAAAAACATCAGTATTTGAAAACTCTGAGCATAAGAAATTGTATGATACAATACTGTAAATATGTAGCACAATGCACACAATGTGCAAGGCAGTTCTTTAATGATGATAATACATTATTATTTGACCAGCCTCCCAAGTGATTTAAGGTGGAAGCACACAGCAGAATGGCATTTGAAAAAAAAAACAAGTCACTTGTGACCCTGATGGGGAGGGAGGGACAGTGAACAAGCAGCAGTGAATCAGGTTGAAGGCTGGAATCCAGGATTGGGAGCTGAGGGGTTGCTGGAAGCTGACACCGGCCTAAATGCAGCCCAACTCACTAATCGCGGGGCTACCAGCTGCTCTGTGCGTGGTTGCTTTTGTGAAATAAGCTTGGCATTTGCAATTCGTGGCACAGTGGAAAAGTGCTGTGTGCTGGAAGTAGCATCATTCACATTCATTTTAGCGAAGGGCTAAAGGACAAGGGAGATTGAGCTCTCCCTATCCCAGGAACACAATAGGTGAGATTTAAGATCTCACAACTGCAAAGCTCCCAGGAAAAAAAAAAAAGAAAAAAAAAAAGAAGAAGAAAAGCAGGAAACAGAATGAAACTTTTCAGTCTTACAGCACTTATTCCACACAAGAAACATATCCAATGTATCTTTCAACCAGTGTAAAAATCAGACATTCATCTATCTACTACCAGGTCTTTTTTATTCCAAGAACTGACCTTTTGGGAGTTAACAGGGGAAAAAAAGAAACTGCTTGCAACAACCTAGTGATCCACTGCACAATAGATATAAGAAGAGTTGGCTTAAAATAAAAGGAGGGAGAAGGAATTATGCCACACAGAGTTTCTTGCATGTCTTTTAAAACTATTTTAATAAGTTACAAGAAAAGTGCCACAAATGAAGACAGGACAATCATTAGCAGCAGCGGTTGAATTTCTGGAAGTGAAAAAACCTCAAACCCCTCCTTTATTACTCATTCTTCTTACCACTACATTTATGGAAGAAGATAGGGAAAATGTGTTGTGCAGTGCACTTTGGACACTGAATTGCAGTGGGAACATGAGACGAGACAAGGTAGAGTCCAGGCAAGTTGAAATGAGAAACCGTGGAGCACTGCAAATAGCAAAAGGTGGGCAGTATATCTGTAATTTGTAGATAGCAGAATAATTTAGTTAGGTAGGAGTGAGAACTGCAGGGCTTTTAATGTCCTCAACTGTTGACCTGGGTGGGTTGGCTGTAAAAGCTGGAATGAACCAGAACCAAGAACAGGGGAGACAAGGCAGAAAGAGACTTGGGATGTGCATTGAACAAGATTTTTGAGCATACAGCAACATCCCTAATGAAAGTAAAGACAGTGAGATGAAAACATTACCCAACCATGACAGCCTGTTCATACTCGAAGTTGCTGAGGTTGCAAGAGCGTTAAAGCAGCAAGGGCAGGAGTTTGTATAGACAGTAAAGTTTCTCTATTCTACTTCTAACAAGAAATATCTATAAACTGGGAATGCTAGTAACTGTCCTTTTTGTACTGTATGAATCATTACCTCTAGTTCATTCTTTTTTTCCTATTTTGCTAATTTGAGCTCTTCTTGTATTTTGACCTGGTCTTTTTCCAAGCTCTCTGAAAATCATTCCTATTGATGCTACAGTGTTAGGAAGACACTTTGAGAATTCATATTTCTGGTTGTGTTAGTGGCCTCTCAAAAACACTCTTTGCAGAGTTAGACGACATAATTTTCTTTTTGTTGGGGAGTCCCGTTTCTTCTCTGTTCATAGTAATTAAAAGGTAATCAATGCTCCCTATGCTACTCCAACTTGCTTGCTCTCAGGGTAAGATTAGTGCATTTTGGACCACAGTACTCCAAGAATTTCCATGTATTTCTAGCAATACAGCTGTGATGTTCCTGCTTCCTAAGTTTTAAGGTCTGAGTTCATTTATATCAATGAAAAGCTTCCCATTCATTTTAATGTGACTTTGATAAGGCCCCAGAGAGAACCCCCACAAAAAGAGGTAGAATAGGCCAGACTAGACTAGACTAAACTACTTTAGAATACAATAGAAAAGAAATTTCAGTTGGAAGGGACTTACAATGATCATCTAGTCCAACTGCCTGACCAGTTCAGGGCTGACCAAAAGTTAAAGCATGCTGTCAAGGACATAGTACAAAACCTCTTAAACTCTGACAGATCTGGGGCATCAACCACCTCTCTAGGAAGACTGTTCCAGTGTCTGACCACCATCTCAGTAAAGAAATGCTTCCTAATGCCCAGTCTATACTTCCCCTGGCACAGCCTTGAACCATTCCCATGCATCCTATCATTGGGTACCAGGGTGAAGAGCTCAGCATCCCCCTCTGCACATCCCCTCCTCAGGAAGCTGCAGAGAGCCATGAGGTCACTCCTCAGCCTCCTTCTCTCTAAACTAGACAAACCCAAAGTCCCTAGATGTTCCTCATAGGACATGTCTTCCAGCCCTTTCAGCAGCTTTGTTGTCCTCCTCTGGATGCATTCAAGGACCTTCTTAAATTGTGTGCCCCAGAACTGCACACAGCAACAGATTTATTTTGACGTGGAGGAAATATGGGCAGGGGAGTCCGCCACAGAGAGCTACTTGTTTGAGAGCACCTCATGTTGTCTCCTTTTCTGCTAAAGCATGTTAACTGCAAAGAAGAGACAAAAAATATTCAAAATCTTTCAATTTGCTACAGCTTCAACTGTCAAGGTGCTGGAGCCATAGTGGGTCCCCAAGACTGAAGGCTTGCCGGGGGGACTGTCAGGGTAGGACCTCACAGCCAGAAAATGTCCCACCCATGGCTGAGCCAGCTCTGAGCTGACCTTAACTCTGGAGGACAAATCCTGAGGAGAAGGGAGGCCCACAGTGCCCCAGCATGGAAATTCATGGAGGGCTACACGGTGTTGTGCCCAATCCTGGTATACGCCACAGAGCGACACCTTGTTTATTATGCGTGTTGTGATGTTGCTAATGTGTATCCAGTGTCTCCAATCAATGTCATACACAGCACAATAGCTTGTGAAGCAATAGAGCTGTCAATGAAGGAAGTGGTAATGGACCACAATGGGAATTTTAATGCACAACAGGATTCATTACTGGAGTGGTAACGGTCACAATGAGAGTGGAACAACAAATGCCAAATACAAATAGATGTGTGTGTGTATACACACACTTGTACGTATGCAATACTTAAAAATACTTGTGTGTCCATGCATTTATACACCTATATAGAATCATGCACATACAGAATCTTAAAATACTGTGTGTATTGTTTTTTAAGGTACATATTCATTCACCTTGGTCAGTGAATTTTGTGGTTTGTTTTTTTTTTTTTCCCTGACAACGTTATGATATCATCTGTGAATATGTAAACGAGCTATTATAAACTGTGAAGATTTTGATGGGCTTCTAAGAGATTGGTCTGGATGTATGAGAACAGGGGAAATGCAGGAGGGCAATGTAGACAACAACATTGTTAAAATAAAAAGTAAAACATGGCAAAGAAAATATCTAACAAAATGTGTTGTACGTATTCACAAAACGTGGATGGCTGATTCAAAGGTACTGTTTTCTAATGTATATAATATATATTAGCTTCTGTCTTGCTTCTGTTTTCTTTTAATGCCCCCTATGGAGGAATCCTACTGAGTATAATACAATAATACATCTACCCATCCATCTGTTAAGGTTCTTACACTGGTACCCATGACTGTAGAAGCAGAATACTAATATTTAATAGAAAACTGCACTTTTCCTTCAGAATCACACAGAACACCACAGAAAATAAAGTTTTCTATCATCCTCACAAATCCAATTTGATTTTATCCTTGTTCATATATTTTCTGTACAGTAGATTTTTGTATACTGATTTCACACTATTTACCACATACATTAAACACGTTTTCAAGCTACTTTTATGAAAACATTATTTTGGTAGTAATTGCATTAAACACATTAGATCAGATAACACTATATAGCCTTATTACCTTGCATTTGACTTTGACACAACTCATTACCGAAGAACGGCACAACAAACAAAGAGTTAAGTGCTTAAGGCATCATTCAGAAAATCCAGGTGCTGTACAAAGTGCTACCAGACAATGTAAAGATTCTCCTTTCCCATGTAAGGCTCCAGAGCTGTGGCTGACAACACGTGAAGGGATTTCTGCATGAGCATTGCATCTCCACACAGGTTTTGCAATCTTTCTAGATGCTGCAGAAAAAGGCCAAAACAGATACTGGAAGTAAATCTCATGCCTATTTTAAGAGGCACCCTCCACTAGTTAATGCTTTCTCACCAGTGAAGCTCGAGCTAATATGCCAATTTGTGTCATTACAGATCATAAGCAATTTTCACAAGACTATGGGTGTTAATTCCTTTCTTCTGGTTAAGTCCCTCCTTGGGTAATTTTAGTCTGCCTGCTTAAGTTCCCCTGCAGCTTCAGCTCTCTAATGTGCTCTTCTCTCTTTCTTATCCTCCAGCGTGTGCTGCTGAAAGCTGCCAGCTATCATGTGGCCTCACAGTTTATTGCATTGTTATCACCACCATATACGTGGTTTAAACACAAATATTGTGCATTACCACAAAGGGTGTCACCGTGCTGATTTCCCCCCTATCACCAGGTAAAGGACTAGCAAATTTTATAAATCTTATAAGGACTTGAGTGAGAAAATTCAGTATTTTACATGGAATAATAAAACACACTTCACTGCTATGGATATTAAAACCTTGTCTTTAACAACATAAAGTGTGGACTGTTCTCAGGTTAAGCTAAGGAATATTGTCAGGTTTTGAAAGAGGAAGAAAAGCTAATGAGGATCTGGGTACAGTACATATATTTAGAATTCATGGTATTGTTGCATTTCTGGTTTACTCTCAGTTTTTAGTTTCCGTTCCCAAATTTCCACATTACCCCATTGAAATGGAATATCGCTACAAATGCTAGTTAGTGATCACCACTTTGTATTTCTTTTTTTCATTTGTAGAAGCCGAGAGCAAGAAAAATCAATTAAGAAAACAAGATGACTTGGAAAGGCTACTTAATGTTGTAGAGCCCATCAGAAAAAGATTGTCTAGATCAAATACAGTTCTGTCCCTAGTAGAAAACTCAGAAGTCCTTTTGTTAGCCAGCTGAATATGCATAAATAGGAAAGCCAGGAATCATCATGGTCAGGAAAAAATGCCCTATACCCAAAGCCAGACAGCAGCAATGGAGGTCTAGTAGCCTTTGTAGCCTTTGTTTCTTTTGTACCATAGAGAAGGAGCTGACATATGGCTCTGTCAAATTGTAGATCTGCTAATGACAACTCTCACAACCTCTGAACTTCATGGTACAAGAGGATGCCAAGTTTGGTTGTTATAGGTAAACATACCAACAAGGTAGACATATATAGGTTAGGCTTATCACTTGGTCTTGCACAGAATAGGTTTACTGAAGTAGAGCACTATAAAGTAGTTAATTGAACTCACAAATATGGCTGTAAATGGTGTGTTTCTATCAAGGTCTCACAAGGATATGCTGTGACCCTTTGCTATTTAACATCTTTTCAGCTACCAGGAGAAAACATAAACTGGTGATTGACAAATTTCGCAGATGACACAAAGATTGGAAGAGAGGTAAATGATGATAAGAGTACAGCATTATTCCTTAGAGAGATTAGAATCCCTTGGGAAACTGGAACCCGGTTCAAACAAAATACATTTCACTGCTGCATACCTCTGTGAAGAAAGGAGGTTGGGTGTGCTTTTAGGATGGGGAATTCTGTTTTGAGAAGCAATGATGCTGAAAAAGACTTTGGGCTACAGTGGAGAATCACCAGACTGTAACTTTTCCATGCAGAACTGTGGTTAGAACAGCTAAGGTATGAAATCTGAATAAATAAGCACGGAATTCAGAGAAGCAGAGGTTACGTCACCTCTATTTAGCATTAAAGACAACTATCACTGTAAGTGATAGCTGATAAATCTGTTGAGTGCTTTAAATCTTCCATAGCCAAAATCTGATAGACACAAGTGATGTGACATGTTTCTATCCACCTGAATATGGTAAGAAATTAAGTTTTTCTATGAGACTATTCAGGACTAGGAGTCTGGAGCACATGCTCTGTGAAAACTCAGCAACAGACTTAAATGTGCTGTCCTGGAGACCATGTCTGTTCCTTTTCTCATCCAGAACTTGTTCTCCCAGGATCTTCTTAGATAATCAGTGCAGAAGGAAGACAAAACCAGAAGGGAATTAATTTTTAAAATGCATATGGGTAGTCACATAACATTTGCACTATTTTCCCCTCTTTATTAAAAAGTCAGTGAACAACACTTCATCTTCTCAACTGCAGCTAAACACTTAAGTCGTTTTGCAACGATTCATTCTATTTATTTCAGGTATTAAGTGTCTATCACTTTGATATCTAAGCACCTACCTGAATATTACACTTCATAATATTGAAAGAACATAGAAATGTTGCAGCACAATCTGTCTGTATTTACTCTATGGCAGCTTAATCACTGATTAAATACTAGTAACAATATGAAGATTGACATATGAGCCACAGGAGAAAGGAAAGTTAACTGCACAAAGGTGAATTGCTGTAACTAAGAATAGTTCGTGTCCTATTCAGAGCATGATCTTCAGCAAGGGAACCAGCTTTCTTTTTTGAGTTGTCCCCTTGAACTCCACAAAACTAATCAAGTAAGGAGGGTGAACCAATTTTTTGTCAGCAGTACTTCTGCTGGCAGGCAGGAAATCGGATATTGTGCTTTAAAATAGTATTCAGTTTTAAAAATCAGAGCTCTGAGTGGAAAAGCAAATGGTACTTATCCACAGTTTGAAGATTTAACTTTGACCATCCCTTGAGTTTACATAATTGTAAGGATCTGGTGTTCCCATGAACCCTTGCAAATTCTGTCAAAATAATGCATACTTGCGCATTTGAACCGCATCTTCACACAGCTGCAAGTCATAAACAAAGAAAGTTTTCTCTACAACACCCACTATTTAAATCTAATCAATGGATCTGATAGAGATCTAAAGGGTTAAAATATGAAGTTATGATCCACTGCAGAAAAGAGGAAAACACATTATTAATGTTAGGTTTACACTGGTTTTTATGGATAGAAAACCGACAAAAGTATAGGTTGGTCTCACCATCCCAGAATTGTTGTTGCAAGGAATTTCTGGCAGGCAGAAGCCACAGATAAGTATGTAAATAAAAGCAGAATTTCAGGGAAATAATAGAACAGAATTAAGTTGTTCTGAAAATTAACCGATAATTTTCAACAGATCAAGATCTTCTGTGATATACATTTAAGAATTAAACTTAAATTAGCTCTTTAAAGTGGCCGTGTGACTTTAATTATTCAAAATGTACACAAATTTAATGAGTTTTTAAATATTAAAACTATTCTCTATTGTCACTACTGTGAGCTCTTAATTTACAGAGCAATTAAGTCAGGACCCTCATTTATCAGTACATGTGCATTTGTTGAAAACATAGTCAGTTTTTATTAATTGATGCTATAGAAATAGTGAGGTAAAATTAATGTGTGTGCTTCAGAGGTCATGCTGGCGATAGTAGGTAGCTAGCAAGGAGCAAGACGTGAGATAAATAAGTAACTGCTGTTCCCTGATTACACCAGAGATAGCTGAAATATTAAGTGGCACAATGGGCACTACGCTTAGCCAAAATACTTGCAAACAAATGCCCCCTGAGTTTTCTCTGGCAAGCATCTGTCATGGCTGTAGCTGCGAAATAGGGGAACTTCAAAGCTTTATTTTCTGATTATTAGCAGTGTGTGTAGTGTAATTTTCCTACATTTTTATGTAAACTCCGAGTTGATGAGCTGAGAGGGTAGAATTAAAAAATACTTCAGCTTGCCTTTGTTCTTCGGGATGCGGTTGACAGGAATGCTAGCAGCTAGGAGTCTCCCGAGTGTCTATCAACTTGTGAATTACAGGGAGTACTGGGCCAAATTTGCAAAAGAATCAGGTGAATAGCTACAGAATTGGGGCACTTTTTTTTTTTTTTTCCTACTTTTTTCCCCCGCACCCAGTGGTGCATCTACAAAAGCTCTGTGATGGCACAAAAAGTGACTGGAAAGTAGGTTAGGCATAAATATGAGCACAGCCTGGGTGCACAGAGATTTTAGGAGACCACTGGTGGGCTGCAGAGCATTAGCCCCTTTGTCGCTTCCACTATCGGAATGCCCTGAGACCACCCTTCACATCTCCTCTGCAATACCAGTACTATTTGTCCACTAAATACAAATTTACAGTGTAAATTCAAAACAAACAATGCAAGATTTAAAATAAAGGAGAAAAATCTGGTCAGGCCCTCCTGCTTTGGGTGGTTACGTTTACAGTGAAAAACTTTAAAGGCCTGATATTTAAAATATTAAACAATGTTGTTATTGGGAGTCTCTTCCATGGACCCAAGAGGCAGTTCAGAATGGAAGCCCTGTGTTTCCTTTGAAATGTGTCTCGTGCAAAGGCACAGACAGCCTCAGCTGGGTAAGTACTGCTCAAATGCCCTCTGTCCTGTGCTCCAGGAACGCAGCACACCTTGCTGGTTAGTCCCTGTGAAAAGGTGGGAGAGGTGGGAAATTTAAACTTCCTTAAGCCCTCCGGTTAGGGCATGTCGTTCTACAAATCCTGGTAGTTTATTGAAAATGTTCTGGTCTTCTCTTTGGTTGCCAGAGAATTTCAATAGATTAGAGAGAAACAACATACCTTTAAGAGACCAGACATTTTGGCTTTCTTATGCCACGGTCGGTTAAAATATTTTATATTTAGTTATTGTTTCAGATGATTTATCTTACACAGGCGTAAGGTCAATTGATCTGTGATTCTTCAGATTGCCTGTGTGCCTTTTTGAAGACCTTGTGAGATGTTATGGTCATTGTTATGGAAGAGTTCGTTTCTCCTAATTGGCCATTTTAATGTTTATTTGGAACTTTTACAATGGATGATCCTAGCGATTTTTTTTGTTCTTTGTCAGTTTCTTTAAGATTCTTTTCTTTTGACAACTTGATCTCTGATATCGCCTTGTGTTTATTATCTGAAAATAATTGGCTTAGAGAAAGGCATCTCCATAGTGAATGCAGATGCAAAGAAATTGCTTCATTTTTATGCAATATTCTTAATTGTTCTCTTTATCTTTAGTGGTCCAGTGTCTGACCAAACCATTTGCAAGCTCTTTGAAATTGTGCATGTACTACTACATGTGTGGGGGGAAGGGATAAAGAGGATGTACTTATAATTCAGAGCTGGGAGGGTAGTGTGGAATCCTTCTTTCTGATTATTTACCAACCATCTTCTCCTTTCCCTCCTGTTTATTCACTCCCCAACATGTTTACTTTTGATTTGAAATATGAGGTCAATGGGCTGTTGCTGATATAGGGGTGGGATACGGTCCTTGCAAATCTTCCCACTTATTTTGGGAGCCAAATATATGTTGCCCATTAATAATTGCCAATAAAGTGATTTTAATTGCTCCTGCAGTTTTCCATGATGTGGTGTATGATATTGAAACCAATGATAGACCATTTCTGATATGGAAATGCATCAGTTTTAATGTTACCATGTACCTTGCTGCATACTTTCATTTGTGTATCTCACAACTTATCTGTCCTGATCTGTCCTGTATGTATAGTTTTGGGACAGGAAAATGAACTCTCAGCTGTACAGCTGCTAAGAGAAGGACCACCAGTACTTGACACTCCCTACAGATGTTGTCTCACAGTCAGCTGGTGGAGATCCTAGTCTTTCAAAGCATACAAATGCTTCACTAATTCTTTAATTCTTTATTCATTCTCTCTTATAGCTCAAGCCCCATTTTGCTAAGGGCTGTACAGACCCAACAGGTGGAGGGAAAAAAAAAGAAGAAAAAACCCCAAAACTTCCTTAGCCTAAATACTGTGATTCCCACCCAGTCACAGGAATTTTGTACTTACTCTAAAGTATCCTCATCACATTTTCCTCACTATTGACCTGCCCATTTTGAGACTGGACATAGCCACAATAGAGGGACATGGAGGCTGAGCACCTAAAGCTGTCTAAAATACTCAGCTTGGATTTAGGAGAATAGACAGAACCGATCTTCCCTCAAGACTGTTATCCCGCTCAACAAAACACTACCTCTTCTTCAATACACGTTGTGTGAAATCTTGACCTTACTTAAAGCTAAATTTCCCCTTTAATCTCTGAATTTCAGAGTGTCTCAGGGAATTTCAGAATCTAATCATAACCTCTGAGCAAAAGTGTTCTCTTATGCTTGGGTATCCAGGTGTACGAATATGTCAGGCTACTTTTAAATGGCAAGTGAGATACCTCTTCCCAATAATTTAAGAAATACTCCTCCGCGCAGATCCCTTCATGCATCAGTGCACACCGTACCATGATGACTTTATAGAACTCACACCCAGAAAAAGTGTAGGAGCTGGGCGTGGAGCCAAACCATCCCATGTTGTGTCTGATCCTGGCGATTCCTGCAGCCCACAGAGACTACAGGCGAAACAGGGCAGTTGGCAAATGTCACAGAAACAGACCTTGCTGCCTTCAGGATCTCATGGGTGCAAGAAGGATTGGTAGAGGAGGAAGACATACTCAGAGATGAAGTGATTTGTTCAAGGCCATGCAACAGGCCTGTGGCAGATCCAGGCAGGCAGGAACCATGTGAACCAGGTCATAGCAACCTGTGCCTTGCACACTGTCTTTCCAGGCAGACAAAGCTCTCTGCCATGAAAAATATAGTTCAGTGCGCACGTCGTTAAAATGCTCAATTTACTAAGGAATTTCTCAGTGAAAATAATGTTGGTGCAAATGGATGGAAAGATTAAATGACTTCAGATGGATTTGGCACCAACTTTTCACTGTTAGTCTCTATTTCCATGGTGTATTAACAAAGATGCTCAAACATCTAGGTCAAAGTTCCAGCCTCTAGGCCTGATGGCAAACATGGAGCTGCAGCACAGCAAAGGCATTTCTTAGGTTTATCTACGTGACCCCTAAAGAATATTATGTCTCACTGCACTATATACTTTCCCTTCTGCTCCAGGTTGGATGGTACCTTCCTCCTCGTGACATCTTTCACTGCAACCAAGTTCCTGACTAAAGAAATAAAGTGACTCCATCCATTCCCAGCAGTTAAGGTTAAAGAGATGCACTTGGTTCTAAATCTCGGCTGCTAACGCTCTCTTGACCTTTGACTCGCCTTAGCACAGCGAAGTTTGATGGGCCCATGCCAAGCCGTCTTCTGTAACCCATGAGTTGGTTAATATACTCCCATTTCTCATTCAGACAGCCAACAGAGGCAAAAAAGGCAGCAGGGCAACAAATGCTGTCTCCTGCAAATGCTTGGTAATAAATTGCTCTTTCAGTAGTGCAGAAGACAGATTTTTCTTTCTTTTGCTTCTTTCCTCCTTTTGCATAGAAGTCACCAATGGGAAGCTCGCTTTCCCACCTGGCCCCAGCTGACTGTGCCCATAAATTTGCCTATGCAATGCCTGTTTACGGGTCGCTGCCAGAACACGGAGACGGGTGCGTTTTCTAAGCACCGGGTAGATAATCATGGTAATTGATGTTTGGAGCTGCTCGCTCCTAGGAGCAGAGGGTCTCTTTCTCCCAGTGAGGCCCTGCTCCATGTTATCAGTCCAGCCCATAATTAAATATCACTCTTTTACAATATGTTTCAGACTCCTTAATGAGTCTAAAGCAGAAATAGTCACCTCTTTCCCCTTTGAGCTTTATTTGCTTGTTATTAAACAATGTTATTGAGCTGCCTTCTTTCTCTGTGTTGCCAAACCTGCATCATTTCCGTTTTATAATTGCACAATTAGAGTCAGTGCTTTGCTTTCATACATCAGCAGGACCTGAGAGAGAGAGAGAGAGAGAGAGAGAGAGAAAGGGAAAAAAAATCAGGTGTTCACAGACAACTCAAATGCATCTTATTTTCATTAACTACCAGATTTTGCAAAATGGGAAGCTATTTATCATGATCTGTTTTCTACCACCAGCCACCCCCACCACCCCACTCTGGTGACTTTCGCTATGACCTTGTGCTGTATTGTTAAGGGTCCAATTTGCTCATTGTTACTTGCCTGCATAATTCTGTGCACCTCCCCCACCATCTTTTTTTTTTTTTTTCAAGCAAAATCCAGTCATTTATATTCTTA
>VXBO01009237.1:121106-172970 GCA_013400135.1 Rhinoptilus africanus
TCAATCTCTGCCTCCCCATCCCTTGCTCTATTTCACACCAGGCAGCTGTACCCATCGCTGTCAACCAGGTAACAACCAGCAAACAATAGAGGCCTGAATGCCTGGTCTAGACACTCTTTTAGCCACTTATTTGCTGCTCTTGGCAGCTGTTGAAGCATAAATAAGCAGTTTGTAATCAGAAAGCTGACATCATTGCAGCTCAGCTGAGAGGGGGAATTGTTGCTGTGCACTGAGCTGCTTTCCCTCTCTTTCTCCCCCCCCTCCCTCCCGCCCCGGCTCCCTCTCTCCTTCGTTTTGTGACAACGGATTCTGGGGTGGGGATGCAGATTTCTGCCGGGCTAAGCTGGCTTTTCTTTTTATTTCTAGAGTACAATGATGCAGGTCGCGGGAAAAAAAAAAGGCACGCATGCGGCCGTGTAGTTTGCAACTACCAAAATTGGCAAAAAAAAAAAGGCAGAAAAAAAACCCTACAGAAAAAAAACATGGAAGGCCTCACCTGCAAATAAATGGTGGAGTTCTGTCCTACACGTTCAGAAAGTACTTTGAGGCTCACAAATATTTTGAATTTAAAGAGTAGTATTTAAATAGATTGACCATAAAATGGGCAGATGGGTAGAGAATGTTCCCTGTCCTGACTGGTATTTTTACCTTTTCTTTTTCACCCCTCAGAAGGAGAGAGGAGGTAAAAACAGTCTTACCAGAGCTGAGCAAACACTTTCTAACAAACTCTGTTTTGTGCCAGCGTGCCTCTGTTTCTGCTTTCCAAATGCCCAGCTACTCATCTCCCATCGCTGCAAACATTTGTTGTTCGAGTACATTTCATACACTTTTAACACTTTTTTTTTTTTTTACTTTGGGGCTCGATCGTAAACAAGTTCACTGGGCAAATTTGACACAATATTTGAAACTCAAGCTGGGTTCCTCGGGCGGGATTGGTGGGACGAGGCACGTGGCAGCGCTGCTGCTCCCTGACTGGGGGAAGACGGCAGCATACCCAGTGCAAATATTTGCACATGCAAATTCAGAATTCGTTTTCCACAAACACTCGCACGTATGACTTTCAAATTAGCTTTCTGCGAGCATTCATGCTGCTAAGAAACTCTAGTTCAAATATTCATCGAAAGTGAACATAAAAGGGCCACGGGTTTAGGTGATTTCATTTTTTCTTTTAAAGAAAACAGCCACCGAGTGGATATTCATGCCAAAGTCCTTGCGGTGTTTGTCCAGTTCTGTTGGTTTCTGGCCGTCCTCCTTTAACGCTGAGAACCCATATGCGTTTGTGTGGTACCGAACAGCAGTGGCAATTTATGCTGCCTCAAATGTATAGTTAAAACATAAACTTTGTGGTCCATGGGGAATTTGCTGCTCCTTATTGATGGGAAAGTAAAGTGCAGCGTGTAACCTTTAAAATACATAATCCATACCGGGTCTCAAATCTTTCCCCTATGTTTCATTCAGTCTGTTCTGGTGATGACAATGGCGGTAACAGGAAAGAGGCAAAGGGCTTCTTCTTTTTTTTTTTGAGGGCTTTTTCCCCAGTTGTTTATTTACTTGTCTGCGTGCACTTTATGCATGCCATCAGTAAGGGAGTTGAGCTTTCTGGTTCTTGTGGAGCAGAGCGCACGTTCAACCAGCGACATGTCGAAGTCTGATCCGCCTGCCTGTTGGTACACGGAGGCAGGGTGAATGCCAGAGTGTCTGTGGGGTTCGCTAACTCTCTGAAATATCTTCAGGTAGCTCTGTCTTTCTCCAGTTTCAACAAGAAAGAAGGCCAGTTCAACAAAAATATTGACTTTATATCTCCCAAAGGCTTTCTAGTATTAGTTTGCTCTAAGTAGCTCATGATTTAGAGTACAAAGGCATTTCCAGAATGCATGTTTAACAAAATGACATAGCAGATAATTGAAATTTATTTGCAATTTTCAAACTACAATAAACACAATTCTCCTTTTCTTTCATTAATAATCGCACGGCTAATGCATAACAATCCCTCTGCAGCTTTTACAAGCAAACTTGAGCTGCTGTGTTGTAATAGCTGGAAAAGTTAATGTAGCTTGAACAAGGTTCCTAATTGTCCCTGTCTCTGTCATATTTGTCTACTTGAATGGTCCTAAATACCACAGCGATTAATTACTACAGAGCAGGTATTACAAGATGTTATCATCCTTCCCCAACTGTCTGGGTGAATGGAGAGAGGCAGTAGATTGTTGCAGTGTTTCATCTTTGCACTTCCTGTAAGGCACTTTAACCAGAAGATTTAATGTGTCAAAGTTAACTGCGTTCTCGCGCAGATATTCACATTCTAATTAAAGATTAAGAACGTAGTACATTACACTGTGATTTGTCATACATGGCTTGTTAAATAGGAAACCTACCGGGATTCCCTAACATTTTATAAACATTATTCAGGGCTTTTAATGTGGGCAAAGGAAAAGATTATTCAGCTGCTCTGCAGAGTAGGAGGCAGGTCATTTCTCCCCCCTCCGCCTCCTGCCCAAGCTGCCCCCTCTCCAAATACATAAATAAGAAAACTCAGGTGGTTTTGAATCCGGAATTCTGTTGAGATCTCTTTAAACTATTTATCTTCCCAGCATGTGTGTATGTGTGGAGATATACATGTATATATATATATAAAAATATATATGTCTTAATTGTTTGTTGGCATTTTTCAACTTTTGCTGTCAGCTGCGTAAACTGAGGTAAGAAGTCTTTGTTTGAATTAGAGTGGGGAAGGAAGGGAGAAAGATGAAACAGTTTTTCAATATGCAGAGTGTGCTTTCAGCTGATTCTAGCAGTGCTGTGCGGCGTACCACTTCCAGTATTAGTAGCAGAGGACTGGTTCACATTCTTTGATTGCCTGAGGAATAAATTAATGAGGTTACTGGAGACATTGAACATTTGCATATTCACGGATGCTTATTAGGTATAAAGTGAATGCCAGGTGCATTGAATTTTGGGAATACTAGCTTTGGTTTTGGTCTTCTATTTTTAAAGCAATCACATCTTTCTTCTTCCCTGAAGTGGGAAGTTCTGTGAGAAAACAGCAGAATTTATAAAAATAATAACATCCAAAAAAAATCAAATTAATTCAATACAGACAAAGCTTCACTATAAGATATACATACGAATAAATACGATACAGCATGAGGCTGGGGACTATATGACTATCTTGTTTGGAACAACAGTTAGGATGACTACAAATATAAAAACAGTTGTTCCAAGACATAAGGACAACAAATGTTATATTTTTCACTGCGCTCCTTATGGATTTCTAGCTTTAAATAGCAATAGGAGAACTCATTATGAAGTTACCTTCCACAATGCCCAATGCTTAAATTTAAAGCACCAATATTCTATCACATTTTATTACAGCAAGTCTCAAACTCAGTCTGCAAAGCACAGAAGATAGAATTACAAGATTTGCTCGACTATTTCTCCAAGGAGTAGCTGCACATGGTTGCATTGTTGTCAGTGACTTCCGTCATCGCTGTGTGAAAGCGCATTGTGTGAATGATTTGCACTGTATCTCATTATTCCTGGAAGTTTTTATCTATATTGTTTATTTGGGATCATTATCCCCTTTGCATCCTTAAAGATTTTATGGTGGTAGGGTTGTTTTTTTTTTTTCCCTTCCCGTTCTTTGGCTGTCCATAAGCTATAGAGCACAGTATTAGCACTGCTTGTTTTAGCAGAGAAATATCTGTCAATTGAAAACATGTGTATTGTTTGTTCTGCCTTTTGCTTGTCTTCTACAGTGTAAGCATCAAGCGTGTACATGTGCACAGACTACAGGCTTACACGCCCTGCACACAGATAAATACAAACACACGTGCCCACACAGATGTCCTCCTATAAAATTATTGGTATCACCTAGTTCCAAGTAGCTGGTGTAGCAAAATCAAGCAGTGATAAGTGTTTTCTTTGGATAATAATATGTATTTACAAACAGGCTCCCTTCTGCCCCCTTGTTTCACAGAATACTGTGCTCAACTTCCCTTTCCTGGATGTTGCACTGTGTTGATCACTGCCCTGCCTCTGCAAATCCTATTTGAAAATCTCATTTGCAGCATAACTGACAACAAAGGCATTACATGCTGTATGCCCTGCATATTCGGCAGACTATTCCTCGCCTTTGTAAGTTATTTCTAACTTCTAATGAAAATACCGCGCCATCAGTTGATGATCTTTTTTATTTATTAATAGTCTGTAAAATTAAGTGTGTCTAATCAAAGAATGGATCCTTTCTTAAAAGTGCAAGGTGGAATGCATTAGATCAGTGGTACAAAAAGCAGATGTTCTTTACTGCAGTAGGCCTTTCTATGGGTACTCTAGGAAGCAAGGACTTAAACAAAACATTAAATTGAAGAGGATTCTGAGATGCAATCACTGCCAGCCAGTGCAAGACACAGAAATCCTCTTTGAGTATACATTGTCTCTGCATTTGTTTCCAAACTGTAATTCTGCTCTGGGATTAAAAAAAAAATAAGAAAAACGATTTGATATTTCAGTCTCTCAGGGCAGCTTCTGAAAATTACATGCAAAATTATCTATTATATATTTATTGAAAATAGTATTGTGAAGTACAAATGTGCCTTTTATTCAGAAAGGTCATTTTTTAAAACATCCATTGTGGCTGCTTCACTAACGTCCAGGGGTTTTTGCCATACACACGGCACAGATTTTTTTGATTATGTAGATTATTTTTTTTTCCCCCCTATTGCAGTTTCATATGCAAAGCATGCATCAGCCACATCCATGCTATCTCCTAAAGCAGTCATTCTGAAACCCAATCTGGGGACAGTGCAGACTAAATAAAATTTCATTTTGATTTGGCCTCCCGCTGAGAATGGGACTGCTTTGTTTCAGCCGACAGAACCAGCAAGCCAGAAAGGTATGTCCTGTTTTGCATGGCTGATGGTGTGACTTGAGGATCACAATCAGGCCGTTCATGCTCTCAGGGCTCGGCATCTCATCCACATCCTGTACCGTCTTTCTCTTTTCCTTGCCATTTGCTTTCCTTCTGTGCCGCCTGCCGTCTACCTGCAGGGCAAAGCCATGGCAGACCCTCACACTATTGTTTACTTTGGCATATGTTTAATAGCTGCATGGCTGTTTCAGGGTAGNGGTGTTGAACAAACAAATACTGACTTAACGGAAAATTATGTAAGTACTGCTCGCAATGCTTCAGAGATTTTACTGGGAGATTTCTAATGCAGAATTTTATTGTAAATCTGAGGAAACATTTAACAGCTTTGAAGGACTTCAGTTTTCATAGCCCTTTAGAGCTGTTTAGGCAGAAAAGCAGTCACCCATTATAGTTAGGAGAGGAAAAAAAAAAATAAACCCCACTCTTAGGAAGGGGGCTGGCTGCTTTGGAATCTTCACAGGCTGTATAGTTACAGCTGCAGTGTTTGGCTAGGGGAATATCAGTAAATATTTCTCTCTCTAAATATTAGTATTTATCTTAAAGCCAGTCTGCATTCCAGGAGAAACTGTACAGCACACTCCTTGCTGCAGCTGCTGCGGCTGCTGCCCCGTCTTTTGCAGGAGGTGTTGGCATTTGGGGAAATGACCACTGTTTTAGCCTCTGGAGCAGCTTTTGGACAGGGCAGCAGGACTCCTGAAAGTCTCATCACGACGCGCACTTACACCTCCAAAGTGTATTTCTCTGTCAAAGCCATGCTATCCCTTGTCTGGGAATATTTTAAGGGGGGAGGGAAAGAAGTTTTTCATGTGAAATAAAATTAGCATAAAATTTACTTCAGAAAAAGGGCAAATTCTAATTTTGACTACTATGTATTTTAATATGTACAATGTGCTGTTTTCCTAGTGAGGTAGAATACAATTATAACTCCAAAGAGACATTAAATCCTTAACAAAAAAGATGTACATATTCTATAGAGCACTGACATTATTGGGGAATTTATGTCTTCAAGGTGATTTACAACCACAAAATTACTACTGTATGCAACATGCCTTTGTGGTAGGTGATATTAGTAACAGCAGGTTGTTCAGCAAAGTTTTATGGAACGTACATGGTCAATTATAACACCCTCTGCCCAGTTTAGCAAGTTTTATTCCCAGCTTTTCTATGTTACTCCAACTCTATGACTTTCATCTTATAACCAGATTCATATTTCTGACTCTCTGAGGTGGCCAGGGGTGCAGGCCCTTGGCATAACCACGTGGATCTTCGCATGGCAGAGTTTTGTGACTTGGAAATTCACATTTTTCCAATCTTTCTTAACTTAAAAAAACCCAAAAAATTAAAAAGAAAAAAGAAAAAAAGAAAAAAGGAAAAGAAAAATGGAAAATTCATCCAACAAAAGTTTGGAGAGAAAGAGAGGTACAAATAAGATGGCTCAGGGGCCTTCCTATAAAGAAGGGTAGGGCAAATTCAAGTTTCTGCTGCATGCTTTAACCTTGGTGAACTCCAACAGGATTTTCGGCACATGGCAGAGGATAGGATCTAGCCCAGCATTTTTGGGTATTCAGAGATGTTTATAAAGTGAAATGCAGCTTGAGAAGACTTTAAAGATACTATCCATAGTGATGTCACATTTTCTTTAACAACTTTGAGGTGTGAGGAAACTACAAAGAGACTATATCTATGAGAAACAAGAACTACAGGTTTATAAATGGGTACAGTGGGAAAATGATCAGTTCTGTGTGGTTTTTCCTCAGTATCTTTAATCCTTCTGCTTCACCCCTCAGGTATCATTGGGATGTTTTCCAAGTTACCAACTCTGCATTTCAATCAGAGTTTATAAAAATGAGTTACAACTTAACATTTACCATCATTTCCTTTTAACAGTTAAATACAAGTTTTAAGAGAAACTAAACTCTAGGTATTGTGTGACATGCAACCTAGTTTCTTTATGTTGGAAGTCCCAGTCTTAGCAGGCTTTTTGTTGCACGAAGTGTGTTTTATACTTGTCAATAGCTGTATTTTTAAAAAATTAATTAAATAAGCAGGTATGCATGGATTGCCTGGAAATAAACAATATTTTTATATAAAATACTCAAGGAAAGTAACAGAAGTATTGTTTCTTTATTTGAGGGATGAAATATTTTTTAAAAGAGTGGTATTCATTACAGTAAAGGAAAATAATCTTAGCTCCAGAATGTGCTTACTGTTCTGGATATTTTTTTATTAATTACATAACTGTTGTATTTAACCAGAAATTAATGCAAACTTTATTCCACTGTTCTTAGGATATCACAGTTCCTTTTTTTAGATTGGTTTATTAGAGCTGTATCTTGTGGTCATATTCTGGATGAGGAAAAGAAGTGAGTGGGTTTTGGAAGTTAGTTTTGCATTTATCACTCCCACAGAAAGAAAACTGTAAAAATATTAGTTCAAAGTCCAGCAACAAAGACTTCATTCTCACATAGCTTTATAAGGCTGCCCTCAGTGGAGTTAGCAGCGTTCCTCCTTATTTATATTTGTGTACTTAAGAAAGGAATCAGATCCAAAATCCCAAATCAGCTACCTCTAGCACAGTATAATTCCAAAAAGAAAACCAAGATACTTGTCATGTAACATATTTGCTTATGCATTTATTTTTTAATGCAAATGATTTCATAATTCTCAGTTCTCTGACTTTTCTCTCGCCTTTTGTGCTTTACCTGAACAAGGTGACATGACTAGGATAAGTCATATCCATGCCCAGAATCCTATGGAGGAAAACAGATCATGTCAAACAGAGAAATATGGCAAACCAGGAAATAGATGAATGTGCTCAGGAGACAAGTGCCTACTAGTAATTTTATATATATATATAGTTGTATGTAAATTTACTACATTATGCTAGTATATATACGTATGTATGTATGTATAAGTATATATGTACAGATATATATGTATGTGTGTGTGTGTGTGTATATATATATATACACACATATATATATATATACATGGGACACTGTTACCAGCGTCTGTAGGGTCCACCAATGATACATGGGCAGATACTGTTTCTGTGACCATGTAGAAGAAAAGAACCCTCATGATCAGTGCATTTGCTGATCTCCAGACCATTGGAAATTCTCAGCTACTCCACAACCAGTTGTCTTAGGAAATTCCCCTGCAAAAAATTCACGGTCACCTGATGTTTCGATCTGCCTAAAAACTTGCTGAGGTCAATATGATCCTACACATGAAAATTTGACTGCAGGATCAGGGCCTAAATGTTTGGCAGTAGCCCTGTAGGCAAACCAGGACAGATTAATCAACAAACGTTTCCAAAAAGATGGCAAAAAACTTTTGTAACATCAGACTTGGGACCTACCAGCAAAATGGATGAACAACTCATTCTCACTTGACTCGAAGTCCTCAAGATGTTCTTACTTCATACACCTGTTTGACCAATACCAATAAAAAAGGTCTGAGAAAAATTATATAAAATATAAAATTATAAAATAACATATCAAAGGGCAATAGACTAGGACCAGATACTATAAAATTATATATCAAAGGAAAGTAATAATATCCTGTCAGAAAGTATGAGCATAGGAACACATTGTGTTCACAGTCCAAAAGGGGTGAGGAGTAGAATTGCTTTGGTTTGAAATATTTTTACCCAATCTCTTTAGAAATAAAAAAGCAAAAATCCAAGTTAGATTTTTATTTAAAAAAAAAAAAAAGAAAATGTAAAGTTAATCATAGGCTTACTGTTCAAGTTTACTGGAGCAACAGTATGCTATAAAAATGAATGCCTCCACTTAAAACTTCATTTGATAATGTTTCAAGCTTTCAGAAAGTTGACTGCCTTGCTCACAAAAATAAAGCAAGGGTTTTCTCAGATTTAGGGGGCTGTTCTCCACTATAAAGAGGTATTCTTCCTATAAGTCTTGTTTTAAACAAAAATCTAAGAAAACAATCTAAGTAGCTGATCAAATGTCTGAGTGTAAACAGAAAACCAGCTTTGGACCAAAGTTAAAGAAACGGAGCTAACAAGCAGGGATTAACTTTGTTTAGGAGTAGAGGCAGAACCAAAGAGTTTAGCCCAGCAGCTACATTGGAAACCTAATATTTCCTGAGCGGAGAGAGGAGAAGAAAGTTTGAAAACTGTAAAAAAAAAAAAGGGACCAGAAAATCATGTTATTTGTAACATATACACACCAGTGGAAAGTCCACCATTGGGATGACTTTATCAGAACAAAGCTACACGCAGGGAAACTTCTTTTAAGACGTAGAGTTTGAGAAATGTTCAGACAACATGATAATCCACATCTTGAAAGTATTCCTCGAAACAAAATGCACATTGACCTCCTATATATCAGGGCATATAAATGTGTTAAGATTTTATTGATTCTATTGAAAAAATAGACAGTGCATATTAGTTGTTTATCACTCTTTTTTTATCAAAGGTTTGAAAAGGATTTTTGGTTACAAAATATGGGGTGGGTGGAAGAAACTACTAGTGAATGGCTAATGAATATTATATAGCACAGAAATGGACTACAGATTAATAAAAGCATCCTCTCCTTCATTAACTGTTCTTTACCCTATGGGGGTGGAGAAGGTTAGCTTATAGCAACATTATGTCCTCACAATAAAAATACATTTAGTCTCCTAGCATCTACTGCAATTGGTTATTCATTATATATAATTTTCTTTATTTCTGAAACTCTTTCCCTCTACCAGCTGTCTGACAAAGGCAAGCATGAAACATTCTGAAAATAAACTTTTGGAATCATTTGCATTCAATGGGAAAATTCCACAAATAAAATAGTATTCATTAAATTTTTCTAGTGATGGACAAATCTCAGAAGATTCAGAGGAGTGTTTCAGACAAGTATAACAACATCAATGTTTGTCTACAGTGTTTTGAAAAACGTCTCTACCGTCATTGTACCCAGGAATCTCCAAAAAATCACAATTTTTTGTTGCTCTTTAATGATGTCTAGCTTTACTTCTATCCCCTCCTGAGGTTCCTTTACTTTACCAGGCAGAGCAATGTCTCCTCATGGGTGACAGGCTACATTTCAGAGGAAATTAATTCATTCTCCAATCCATGTTTCTTTCAGGAGTAACCCAGAAAATCTTGATGCAGAAAGCAGCCACGGGAGGTACTAGGAAACATTTTCTTCCATAGGTTTTTTTTTTTTTTGGTTGGTTGGTTGGTTTTTTTTCCTCTCTCTCTCCTCTGAATTAAAATTTTCCTACATATGTGTATTGCTCCTTGCTGTGGAGGTAAATAAAGGAGATTCCTACACCTTAAAATGGGAACAAGAGGTAATGCTGCAGGAAGATTTACGGAATCCTCTCATGTCTTCTTAGTTTCAAGTGTGAAATCCAAACTAGATCGAAACAAGTACCTTTAAAAGGGTAAGGAATAAAAAATCAAAGGAAATGGCTAAATAAGATCCACCAGTATCTCGATTCTGTTGGCCATACTGTAAATCATAAACAGATTTTCATCTAATGAAACTGAAACCTTGGAGCCACTTTTTAGTAGGTTGGTGGGGAGAAGGGAGAAGAGGATCTAATTCTTGTGATTCTTCTCTCTCTCTTTTATTTTATCTTTTTTTTTTTTTTAAAGAGATTCAGTTAAGATCCCAATTTGCACTTTAGGGAGGTAAGATGAAAAGACTAAAAGCTGCCTCAGTAGGATCAGCTAAAAGAGCAAAATAGATCTGGGTGTTATCAGGTTAACAATGATAACTCACCTTAAGGTCCCTAAAAATAGAAGTGAAAGAACCACATCAGTACTGAAGAGCAAGAGGGCCAGAACAAAATTCTGAAGATCCCCATAATTAACTGGCAGAGGGTCAAATGAACACTTATTAAAATGCAACAAAGCACAATGGGGTGTCTCAAAGATGGAATTTCAATCTTAACCAAGAATTTCTTGGTTTTGTCTGTTCCAGCCAGGCCTGCCATGTTATTTTAATAAGTACTTTTCTCTACATATTATCTTTGAGAATTTTAGGGGAACATTTATGGGGAGAGCTAAAAGCACAGTTTACAGACAATTCAGGGGACAGGCCTCCTTAGAAAGCGTAGGAAGAATGACATTATGGTGGTGTTTTAGGGTGTATTTGTATGTGATATTTCAATGCTATGAGATGAACACATCAATTTACCTTCCAGTTTCAAGGGCAATAGTAAGTCTTCATTAAGAAATAGTGCAATATCCTTACCTTACCCTAATGTTGCTGAATACTATATATCGTCAAACCCTCTTTTTACTGCATCAATACAATACTCTTAAGCTGCTTCTGACAGATAATTTTGATGAGGATCAATATTTCACTTCACAATTTACCCACACCAACTCTCACCCCACCCTAATCCAAAACCAGATGTCCAGGCAGCAAGTGTAGATAAACTATCTTGAGGAAAGGATTTTAAAGCTTTCTTGACCATAAATATTTCTTGTTAGCATAAAGAGAAGTCTGTGTTTAAAACCATGGACTCTGTCTAATTCCACATGATTTTAACACCATTCTAATTTGGCTCATGTGTTTTTCTTTTCAGTTAAAATATGTTGTCAGAATTGATTGATTAAAGACAACTGAAAAGTAGGAAGAGCTGTGGGGACCTCTGAGATCTGGGAGGGATCTGGAGAGGCCAGGACAAAGGTAGGGCAGGAAGATAATACTTTCTCAGGTTCAATAACAGAGGGAAAGCTGTACCCCATTTCCTAACAGATGTGTTGTATCCTATGCATTTAATATATTGTTTACTGAAAGTTTTTCAAAAGCAATATAATAGAGAGTACATTGTTACATCAGGATTTACAGGTGTGTTCTCATAGCATAGTATGTTGGCAAAAGAGGAGAACATTATGAGTAGCTGATCTGGATGAAATCCTCAAATACATTGTTTTATGGCAGTGTAAGTTTGTTAGTGTATTTAAGTCCAGCATTATTTTTTTTCCCCAGGTGTGTTTTGAAGTGCAGTAATGTTTAGCTACTCATATGTGGGAGGGGTTTCTTCATTTCTTTTTTTCTTTAGTAAGTAAGATTATGGCATCTTGGATTTTGTAATTCCTTCATAAATTATTTTAAGTTTTCTTTGCATATGTGCATACCCACACACACACATTTACCACTTGGAGGACAAGTTGTATAAAGCAGAAGTGTAATATCACACCTCCCCTCTCCCGAATGAAGGACTGGCCGTCAGTGGGTACCCAAAGTGCTATGTACTCCCTGGAACTGAGGAAAGGGACCTGGGAGTCCTGGTGGACAACAGGATGACCATGAGCCAGCAATGTGCCCTTGNATTCTATGATTCTATGAACACAAATAACAAAATGCTCTACAGGCGTCCGTCAATATTCTGGCCTCAATTACTCATTGCTGGGTGACTCTTGGTTCTCTTGCAGTCATGGCTCAAGTAAGAAGCAGGGTTGTGGTGCACTGACAAACAGGACCCCGGTCTTCCAAAATCCTGCCCTCCCAATTTGTTACTCTGAAAGGAGTTCAATTCAACCTGCCCCAAGAGTGTAACCACAGCCTACGATGAATGCGGTGTGGGGTTTTCTAGCGGGAAAAGCAGGGGCTGTAGGTTGTTTAAAACTGACTGGTTTTGCTTCACTGAAGGAGGAAGAGAATTAAGAGAATGGGAGGAAATGAGAGAAACAGTTGTGAGAAGGGTCCCAAGACAATGCATACAGAGACAAAAGTCCTTGGGACACAGAATGGATTATGTGGGTTGAAAAAAAAAAAAAAAGCTGCCAAAGGGAAAGGGAAACTTCTTGCTCCAGTTTCTCATGTGATCAAGGGGACAGAATTTTTTGCAAAATGTCCAACAGGATTGCCCCAAAGGTTATACTACATTCGTGCCAGCTATTGCCCAAAGGCTGCAGTTTTACAAGACCACCAGTACTGGAAGATCCACTTGAACCAGAGGTGTAAAAAATATGAATACTTGTCTGAATTTCACCTCTTCTCTGTAGTGCTCCTGCCTTTTATGTTAAAAATAGAAATATTCTCCTCATCTTTCTCCCTGTGAGTCCTTCACATCTTCGTTTGAGGTCATCTAAGAAGGGTGCAATAAAGAAGCAAGATGAAGAGGGCAAGTCCTTGGTCACGATTCTGCTAAGAGCACAGGTGCTCCACAGCATGGAGCCCATGAAACCAACAGCCATTACTTCATGTGGAAGGACTGTCTGTCATGTCAGTTAGCTCTCTGAGTTTCCAAAAGCACATCAGAAAACAAGATGCTCCTAACATGGAGTCATTCATTAATTTAGTATTGCAATAAATGCACCCTCCTGAGTCAAGATCTTGGAAAATCTGTCAGTTTTGTGTGTAACACTATTGCAGGGCAATCTTATATCTGTAAGAAAAGTGGCCATGCTTCCCTGAGTGGGGATGTGGGTTTTCTTCATTGTCTTTACAGTTCTCCCTGACTCCTTAGTTGTATTCGACCTTCAAGTTGGACAACAGGAACATCCCTTACACTACTTCTTTTCATCAAATCACTTATTCTGTCTTTATCCTCTGTGGGTCCTCACCAGTCTCTCAAATCTAGATATATTTATATGTGTGGGTTTTCACTGATCCTACCCTACTTTTTTGCCTAGGTTTTTTTTCTCAGTGCCCAAGATGTCTTTCATAGTCATGCTTTGTGGAAAGTCATTATGCATTTAAAAAATTCAAATCCAGTGCTGCCATAGGCCTGTAAAAAGACTGATATGTCCTCTTTTTCTGCTCTAGGTAGAACTCATGGACACTAATCATTTGCTCAATATTTCCAGGCATTCACAACTCAGTTAGACCAAGGAGATACCACCGAGAAATCCTGGATAAACAGCCACTCTCAATGCATGGGCTACCTGTACGCTATATGAGTTGTAGATCCAGTGATGCTAGACCTACTGGTTACACCATACATGGACCACATGCACTCAAAGCCACAGTAGCCTGGTTTCTCTGATCTCCTAAGGAAACCACAATTTTCCTGTGAGGAGCGGGTGAATATTAGTTGCAACTGCTCCCCCAGCCAAGGCCTATTCATTGCAACTAATGAAACTAAAAAACTAATGAAACTAAAAAATGAGCCATGTCATGTGGCAGGTGGAGGGGATTGAAGCTAAGCAGAAGTCCTGGTTGTGTTCAAGTCCTCCATAAGCCACACTTTCCCTGCAAAGTCCCTTTCTCTTGGCCCTTTTCCAGCCCTGTAGACTCTGCTTCACCCCACAGAAGAACTCAAAGCATTTTTTGTCTTTCATAACACAGTTCAATGTTACAGGAGCCATGTCAGGAGTACCGGCTTAAGCTATCACAACCTGCGTGTCTCATTTTGATGTCTGCATGCAGTTCTGCCAGCTGAGCCATAACCTTAGTCTTTTGACACTAAGTTCAGAAAGTGGACCTCAGTGTGGACTCCCAATAACATGTCTGTCATTTTTCCATGTCAACTTTTCCATCATTTTTATGGTCTCCGTGTTGCCATTCTATTATTGACATCCAGCATCCTTACAGCCCCTGAAAACCAGCTACTTGTCTAGCCTCAGATGGGACCCTTTTCCATACAGAAAAGTACAACAGAACCATCTCCTCTGAGGTTTCATGCTCCTTCCTGTCCTCCTGGAGCACAAGTTCACCAGCATCCCGACCCTTCTACCATCTGTTTATAGAATCATAGAATCATAGAATCATAGAATCCTAGGGTTGGAAGGGACCTTAGTAGATCATCTAGTCCAACCCCCCTGCCAGAGCAGGGCCACCTTAGAGCAGGTTGCACAGGAACGCGTCCAGGCGGGTTTTGAATGTCTCCAGAGACGGAGACTCCACCACCTCCCTGGGCAGCTTGTTCCAGTGCTCTGCCACCCTCAAGGTAAAGAAGTTCCTCCTCATGTTTAGGTGGAACTTCCTATGCTCAAGTTTGTGCCCGTTACCCCTTGTCCTATCACTGGGCACCACTGAAAAGAGCCTGGCCCCATCCTCCTGACACCCACCCTTCAAGTATTTATAAGTGTTAATTAGGTCCCCTCTCAGACGCCTCTTTTCCAGGCTAAAGAGACCTAATTCCCTTAGTCTATCTTCATATGAGAGGTGTTCCAGTCCCCTAATCATCTTAGTAGCCCTNCAGTCAACAGTGGGCCCACAGCTTCTCTGGTCTTCCTTTTTCCTCCAATGTACTTGAAGAAGCCCTTCCTGTTGAGCTTGAGTTTAGTCTGCAGAAAGCTACTTTCCAGCAGCTGCTTGTAAGTGGAGGGAGAACAATCCTGGGAAAGTCATCCCAGGCCGGCTTGGCTACCACACAGAAGGAAATTTCCAGGGAGAATTAATTTCCTGGTCTTCTTCCTGTCAGTAGAACAGGATTCCTTCAGCAATAGGTTATTGCCTTCCCACACTGAAATGCAGGTAATTATTTTTGGAAGATCCATTAAGCCCGATTTTCGTTAATGGCTTACACAGGTTAAGTGGCCAGTCCCTGTAGCTGTCACACAAACCACTTCTCACTGTTTGTACAAACTACTCAGTAAAACTTAGAGTCACAGGAGACAGGACTCTCTTCATCATTTAGTCTGTGTAAATGGCAGGACCTTGAATGTGCCTGAAAGATAGCAGCATGACTTGTTCTTGAAATCTCCCAGCACTGGAGATCCTAATCTCCCCAGGTGAGGTAAGTGTTCTTCTCCAGTTCTTAACTTTTCTTACAATTAGAATTTTTTTCTTAATGTCTAACCCAAATCCCTCTTGCTGTGATTCAAGGCTATTACTTCTTGTCCTATCCACATTGGGCTTGTCATACAGATTATTCTCTTTCTCTTACATATTTCTCAGCTGCTACCATTTCTCTCTCGGTCTTCTTTACTTTTAGATAGAATAACTACAGTCCCTTCACCCTTCATTCATAGGTCTTATTTTCTGAATGTTCTCATTTTCTTCTGACCTCTGCTCTCCAAAATTTGCTCATCTGGTTTTAAGGACATTGGTCAACAAGTGGACACAGTACATCAATGGAAGCGTCACTAGCACCAAGCAAAACTCAGATCATGTGTTTTTACTGTCTTCCCTAAGAAAAGGGTGTTTCATTGGGTTTAATCCACAGTGCATCTGCTCTTCTGCCTGTAAAGTGTTGGTATGTAATAGCAGTTAGATTTTCGATACACTGTTTAGACAGCTAAGGAATGGCTTTTTAGCATTTCTAGCATTTTAAATGCTCTCCAAGAATTTCTTGCAGAATTTTGTCATCATTAATATTTGCAATACAATTGTAAGGCAGAGAAATATTATCAACGCCATTTTTTCCTATGAAGAGGCTGCAGGACTGCAAAATGTGCTCTGCAAAGGCATATTTTGTCTTGTGCCTTGTGAGGAGAAAAAGCAGTGCTGGAGTCTTCCATACAGGATTCTGCAGTGTATTTGAAATCTCCTTCCACAAAACATGATTATTCAATGAGTGTGTTCATAGTGCAGATTTCCAAGCCAAGTCTCTCTTCTTAAGGGCTCTCAAAGGTGCTTAACTGTAAGCTCGTATGATTAATATTTTGTTCATTTCTGCATTTTTCATTTAAGTACCTAAGTTTTGGTCTTTCTTGTGCACCAGAGCACTTTGCCAAATTCTTTTATCCCTCTTGGGACAGTTGGTCAAGGAGAAAGGCAGGATGGCAGCTGGGGAAGACAGGACCAGAAAAGAACCTAAGGGAGAGCCTTCAAGTGAGAGGAGAGACTGTTTCTATCAACAGACATGAGGCATAAGCATTCATCTCTAGACCTTACCCCTATCTAGTACCTGGAATTTTTCCAAGTTTTCTTAATTTATAGTGTTTCTCTAATGTCAGCAAACACCTGAAACCCACTTAAAAATATGTCTTATTCCCCCTTGTGGCTTATCTACTATTTCTACTATCTACTATTGCTACTAGGTTCTCAATAGTTCGAGTGACAGTGGTCTTCGTTGTGCAGCGGAGGTTTCCAGCCTTTAAAGGACACAGGTACAGATCAGATTGGTTCTGCCTAACCTCATTCAGGCCATGCTTATTTTCTTTTTCCTTGGGTTTTTCTTTTTTTTGTGTCTTAGTTTAGCCCTCTTGTTTCTATGCATTATATGCATAGATATGCATTATAAAATGTAATGTGACATCAATTTCCAGCACTGCTAGGGTTTTTGCATGTGATGCTATGTTGCTCCAGTGTCATGTTCTCATGTAACATAAATTGAAAACACAGTGGGTCATAATGCAGCACAACAGGTGCACCAAAATGTTTTAAACGTTTTCCATTCCTTTTTTTAAAAAAAAATCAAGTCAGAGTCAAGAACAATGGCAGCCACTAAATTAGTTCTGCAAATCCTTGCAGGCAGAGCAGCCTGGAAAGAGGGGATCAGGGAGAGGACGTTTCTTGCTATTTGCAAGGGGGATGCAAATGCAGTTGTGCAGTGTAAACCACATATTATATTTTTGGTCTTTCATGTGTTGTGATAAAAGTAGTTTTCTTACCAGTATAACATGTTTCATTAATACAATGTTTAAATAATTAAATACAGCAACTCTGGAGGCAATGGCTAAGATAAAAGTTTGTGGGCAATCCATTATTTTGATCAGACTGTACTTCTTAAAACCCGTGGAGATGCAATTTAGTAATTTAACTTCTGGAGTCAGTTGTTTAATAAACTATTACATTTTAATATAGTTTTGTTCTTGTCAAAGGGAATGATTCATTTCCCCTCTGTCAATTGTTCCAGCAGAAGTTATTAGTGGTTCCAGGGTTGAGGGGGTGCTGGGTTCCTGTTTGAATATCATTACCATGCTGTTCCCGCTCTCTAGGTGTTGCCACTGTACCGTTGCGTGTGTGATCTTTACTGGTTATAATTATTTTGTGGGGATAGTAACTGCCATCATCTGAGCCTTCAATGTTGATATATTTCATTAAGTTTAATTCTGTTGGCAGAGAGTAAGATGCTGGTTAAGGGGGATATATAATTAGTTGTAGTAGGATTAAATGAGCATTAGTATACTCTAATAGTGGATGTCCCAGAAAGGAACCTGGCAAAACCATTAAACAGAGAGAATATAATAGCAGACAAACTGAACATTACCTCTGCTACTATCTGAGTTTTTCATAGTTTTAAACAAATTTGCTTGCTGAAGTTTCAAAATAATCTTTGTGTTCATTTTCCTTTTATTAAAAAAGCTTTCATAAGAAACAGATTCTTAAAAAACAAAAGGCTGGCTTTCTCTGTATCTGTCTTTCCCTGCCTTATGAAGATTTTAGTTATGTAACGTTGGGGTGTAGGCTTAATACTGTCTCTTTGGCTCCTTCTTTTGCAAGTTGCTATCAGCTGATAAAATGCTGTGAAAGACAGGCTTGATAATCAGTAGAATCTTTCTCCATATACCCATTGCAATATAGCAATTGAGGGTGGCAGACATTTCCATGCTACTTCTGCACAGAAATGCCCAGGGAGCAAAGACCAGGACGGCAGCACACACCGTGCCCTGAGCTGGCCATTGCAACTCACCTGCTGTGGAGGCTGTCTCAGCGTCCTGTGGCAGGTCGGTGAAGATTAGGGAGTAAGGGACTTTCAGCAAGCATTTGCTTATCACCAGCCTTGGCGACACATGGGATTATTTATGGCTGAGTCCTTTACCACAGCACTTACGGCTCTGAGATAAAAGGCACGTGCCAGAGTCCCTACCGCCTCTCCAGCTGAAGAGATGGAAATTGGCATTATTTGAAATTCAAGGAGTTTTTACTGTACACAGGAATAATCCAAATGTGGAACAGGATTTGTTATTAACTGTAAATCCCCTTTCCCCTAAGAAAACCAGAGTAAATGCAGGAAATAAGCTCCCATTTATATACCATAGAGACAATGATTCATTGTCGCTTATATTTTAAAGTCACAAGTGAAAAGTAAATGGAAAGTGGGAGCAAATATCAAGGTGTTAGTGGCATTGACCCTTCCACAGTGCAATCAATAGGAATTTTTGTAGCTTACTTGCAACCAATGAGAGAAGGCTAGGCTTACATATACAGAATATTTGATGGTTTATTCCTTAGAGCTTGTGTTATTCTGCACCCAAGTCAAGAAGAGGGGAAATGTCTTCACCTTTTTTTTTTACTATTAGTTCTGCACATTTCATGTTTATTTACTCTTTACATTGTAGTGTTTTAAAAAACTTTAAATATTTCTTTAAACGCACAAAAAAGAACCCTCGTCAAAGTAACTCCAAGTATGAATTTCCCGAATGCCTGAAGCTTCTTGTCACTCGGTACTTGCAAGGCACAGAAGATGTAATAAAAAAGAGCTGCAAACAGAATTTCCTTAGACATGCTATAGAAATTTTGCTCAGTCTAGTTTAATGCCATCATCTTCAAGTTTCCCCTCACACAGGAGCATTCCCAAAAAGATTATTATTCTCCCACACCTGTGTGCAAACCCTCAAGAAAATACTAACTGTCCTTCCTTACATTTATTTCTTCTTTTTGAATTATATTTAGGACAACCTGTGCCATAACCTGCCAGAGGTCCTAGATGGCTAAAGCCAGCCTGGCTACTTCTTGTATCCCACTGCAGGATCCACAGCAGACATATTGTATGTTACCAAACCCACATAGCAGTTCAGCTCTTCTTAAACGTGGTCCTCAGCATTGCCCATTACACTCTTCTTTGACTTGTGTTCAAATTATTTTCCATTTTACTTTTCATTGACCGTCTCTGAGTTTCAGCCTTACAGGAGACAGTAGGCAGAATGCATGTGCTATACAATTTAGGCTTCAAGCAGAGTGGCATCTTTTCTGTAAGAATCTGTACTGGTTACTGAACACCACTCATCCCACACTGATATTATTTTCTCTTTCTCTCTTTCTTAGTCATTAACTCTCAAACTGTTTGACCCAGATACACATTTCCTTCCAGTGCATGCACTGGAAGCATACTGAGTAAATCACATTGACCATTTGTGTCCCAGGTATACTTGTCAATACCATTGTTATCTTGTTAGGCATAGTTTCATTTTTCTTCTTGTTCCCGTGACTCTTCAGAGAGCAGTTGCATGCAACCTGTTGCATGCTGCAAAGAGAACACACCTAGAGTGTTGTAAATATTCCCTATTCGCATTTCTTTCCTTATTGTGTCCTATGAGCTCTACAAAAGTGGTTTCTACATAGGAGAAGGCAGATGCAGGGGAAAGCTAATTTGCTATCAATATGCTAGTCTTACTGTAAATATCTGCCAAACTAGATCTCCCTTTTTCCAAATTCACTTTGGATATATATGCATAAATCTTTGCAAACTACTATACCTTGCACATGTAATGCTGGAGGTATTGTGTCTGTATGAAATGACAAAAGCTTTCTTGTTTTTCACAAAGTGGAGACATAAGAAACAATAGTGTTCTTGATACCTATGCATCACTTCTAGCATTATGGTAGCCTAGACACTGACATAATAGAGGCATCAGATAAAATAATAATACTCAAATGATGTTTGCAAAGTTGAGCTCGTAAATGTCAAAGGTGATTTGAAGTGGACAAGAGTGAGTCTTAACAAATCAACTAGGGGCTGCTGGCAATTGTTTCTGTTCTCGGTTCTTATTGAAACTAATATTGGACAAATTGAAAGAGTGATTGCCTTAGAGCCTTCACAATGTCTTCACCAATCTGTTGCCCATTTCCATAAAAAATGGGAGTGAAAATGGCAGCTGACTTCTTTTGACCTCTCTCAATTTCACTGTGGCTCCTGTTGGAGGCCTGAAAAAGTAGTTTTTCAGGCAGACCATTATCTGCTGCAGCAAGTTAGTTGGCAGAGAAATTGAAAAATATCAGTCAGATAATCTATTTAAGCCTGGTCTTTTTGTATGTGTTATGATCTGAATGGTAGTAAACCAGCAAAAAAATAAAAGCCTCAACTTGCAAGTAGATGAACACGTGAACTTAGTTTCTTTACCAGACATTTTCTTTTATTGTACTGAATTCCTTTTCTGTTTCTCTGTCCTCATGATTTGACTGTCAGCATTATAATAAGATAAGAAGCTGGAGTGCCTGAATCTTAGTCCTCCTCATCTTCCTAACTTACTAGTTTGTCTCTTCTGGAATCATGGACCAAGAGCTGCTTTGATCCACTTGCCCAACTAACTCATTCCCCTTCCATTGAGTATCTTTCCTTCGATTCAACCATAAACTTGAACTTTTTCTTCTTAGAAACTTGCAATCCCACTAAATTTTCTCCTCTCTACAAAGTCTAAGACCTATCTTCCATGTATACCAGAGGTGTGCTGACAGTTTCCCTCAACTTCCTCTGTAACTAAAAACAGAGATCTTAATTTCCCTTGCAGGCGGGTCAAGTTATCTAGTACAGGATTTACTCTTAGGAAGAGTGTTTATGTTTGGAGAACCACTCTCCTAACTTTCATTCATCTCTCAAGTAGTTAAAATTAGGTAGAGAACTGGAGGCTCTATGACTTCAGGGAGCCCTTAAAAAGAGTGTCCATGCTACAGATCGCTCAGTTTACCAGTGCTGGGATTACCCAGCAAACACCTGACTGCATCAAGTGATCAGCTTGGACCTTATTTCCACCTCAGCTGTCTTTTATCAAGCTGCTTCTTTCTGCCTCATCCATGTGTTGCAGAAGATATAGAGACTGCTGTCGTCCTCTCTTCCCTCACACACAGTGTGTGTGTGTCCTTCATCCTCTCCCAAATTAGTTGTGGGTTTCAGAGGTTCTTGCACAGCTGCTTCAAACTATGACTCTGCCTGTATTTCCAGTCCTAGCTTTCCCTGACTGCTGCCTGGTCACCAGAATCTTCTTACCTTTGGGAAGTAGATATCTTTCACTCTCCTTTTCCACAGAGACTAGGCACTTTGTAGCAATAATCATGATTTCATCTGGGAAATGAATTAAAACCTTTTTGACTAACCAAGGCAGTCACTTCTTGCTTTAGTTTCATGGGTAGAAGTGCCCAGGTGCCCTTTCTTAGAATTTCATTTGCTTCTGAACATAACCTTTCCTGCTGTGAGGCTTAAAAAAGACATATTATTTGCCTTTGGAATATCTTAGCTAAAGAATTTGGCTGAAATTTCAAGGTTAGTCCGCTGTTACTGAAAATAAGATTTCTCTTGTTTAACGTAACGTGATTGCTGTATCAGAACAGATTTAAAAAAAAAATAGATGCACAGGTTTTCAGCAACAAGAAAAAAATTCTTGTTTCCTTTTGCATGAGTAGAAAGAAACAATTTAAACTTCAGAGAATTCTTCTCACTTTTTGTCTTCTTCCATTGTGAAGAACCACTGTGTTTAATTAAGGACAGAATTACCAGATATACTCAGACAAAGAGTATCGGGGCCATTTGGTTTCTATCAGCAATCATAAGATAGCACCAGGGAAGGAACTGTGCGAACAATAAAGACACTAAAGTAGCAAAACCAGAGACAGTTATAACTGCAATTCTGAGACTCATTGGAGATAAGTTGTAGACTGGCCACGTTATAAAGTTATAGTGCCACAACAGTAGCTCAAGCTTTCTGCAGGGCTATCCTAGTTTGCAGTGGAGTTAACACATAGTTGCCATGTTGCTGCAAAATACTCTCCTGTAATTGGCAACTCATTAGGTGATGTGCTGCAACTGGGTCAGACCATTCCTCTGATTGCTGATTTCAGAAAAGTTGATTTTCATGCAGGTGCAAAGTTCAAAAGTACAGAACTGTGGCTTCCAGGCTCAAAATTTGACCTGTTTTTTTTCTAGTTTTCAGTATAGTGTGACTTTTCTCCAACTGATTGTTTTCATTTTGTTTCATTTATTTTTATTTTGGTTTGTCAGACCTTAGGACTCCAGAGCTATCCAACTACTGACGGATAATATAATCAGATAAGTTTAGGTTCCAGCTAACAGTGTTCTCCCTTGTAATGCTTTGTTGTTGTGGATCTATGGAGCTTGCAGACTGAATATCATTATTTCACTCACAGACACCCTTCTACTCCCATGAGGCTTCTGTATTAACCTCCTACTTTTCTATCTGTCCTTTGTAAAACTCAGATATTTTTTTTCTCTATTCCCCCTACACTGATGCTGAGAATGACCCAGTTCAGATCAGAGGTTCTCAGTAGTCAGGATCTAACTGTGTCACTATGGTTTCACAAAGGTGTGTCTGAACCTAAACTTGACCATGGTTTTTATTACTACAATTATAGCTTCAATGCATGAGGTAATGCATACATAATCTATATTTGTTTACTCCAGAAGAATGAACAAAACAATGGGTTTTTTTCCTGGATTTGTCAGTCCTTCATCTTGTGCAGAATTTAAATATCAGACTATCAGTTATATGCAGTTCCCCTATAAAGACCTCCATTGATATTTAAGGTGAGCATTGGAATATGGCCTGGTCCCTTTACTTTTATGGGGACCAAGTTTTTGATCTTGGTGTTTCAGTTTTCCCTCCAGAGACTTTTCTAATTGACAGAGGAAGATGCAAGATTTTTTGGTATAAGACATGAAGTGCCTAAAAGTGAGGATAAAACAGGACTCTGTTAGCTACTGCAGGCAGCTGGGCAGACCAAATTACTCGCCCTCCAGGACAGTTGCATTCGGTACCTTTGCAGGTGCTGGGGAGTTAAAAGTAGCGTGGTTCACCTCTTGGACAGACAAGGCATTAGATTTCAAAATCCTCATCCTTAGCAAGAAACCAGAATAAAAAGGGCATTGTGGCAGACAGCAGCATGGGAGGTATGGCTCAGAGTGGTTGGAAAGTGAGCTATCTCAGCGAAAGTAGTAAGCGTGACCTACTGTCCTCTTCCTCCACTTGCAATGCTGTGGTCTGGCAGGTTTTCAGTCTCCAGGGTCAGGAATCCACACGCACAGACACTTTTCCTCAATCCCAGCAGTTCCTTTTCTGTAAAAGTACCAGTTTTGCACTGTTCCTCCCTTGATCCAAGTGAAGTGATGCTGAGTGGTAACAAATTGCAACAGTGCTCTGGGCAAGACACGGCTCATCCACAAGCTTGTGAACGGGTGAGCAGATGGTACCCTGCCCGCCCCACCTCTGGACACCAACCATACGGACCATTCAGGGGCACGACATGGCCCTCCCCCCTGCCTGTTTGCAGGAGTCATGGCTTGCCTCAGATGCAGCTTTGATTACTTTATTCTGCAGTACTTTGTGGGCGACAGGCTCTTTTCCAAAATGCCTTTCTCACACATCCATCTCGCCTTTCCAGGCATGCCACCCTTCTTTTTTCTATTCTCAGAATATTATTTTTCAGGGGTTCAGTAGCAGTAAAGCAATCCCCTGAATTACTCCTTTTTACTCTGTTCTTTACAGTGCCTTTGTGATTTATACAGAAACAACAGCTACTGAGCTTTCTTACTCTTATCTTTGTTTTATTTTTAACTTGAGCAATATCAAATCTTGATACCTTTCCTCCCTTTTTCATGAAGACTTTCTAGGGAACTTTGCAACTGGCAATATTCAGAGCTCTTTCCCAAAGGGCTGACTGAGCCTTTCTCTCATGTGTTTGTCAGGAATTTAAGTCCTGTAAGTGTTTATGGGGAAAAAAAAAAAAGAAAAACACTTTTAAAGAGTATGATTTAAATGTCCCACCCTCCTGTCATTAAACAGCTTCCAGTCTTTTGTCCCTTTTGATGTCATAATCCTAGCAGTTCTCCAGACTCCTGAGGACTTATCTAGGGAAAACATGGAAATCAGTACCTGAAAAACAAATGAGTTTGAAGAACAGAAAATATTTTTTATGGTTTATTGATATGTTTAAAGAAGAGATAGAAAATAAATGCATTTTATATGTAAACATATATATATATATATGTTAAAAAAATCACTTTTGAGTTCTACTCTACCTTGCTGTTTTCCAGCAGGAATGAAGAGGCAGTTTTAGTATTCTGGTTAATAGCACAGACCAATTATCAGAATTCCAAGGGTTTTTTTCTACATCATATTCCATTGTGGGTTTCTTTTCTGTGCTTATGTGTGTATATCTGGCATAATATCAACTACGCAAAATTCCGCAGATCTGGATTGCACTTTCAACTTTCCAATCATGTCAACTTGAGATATGACTTTTTTTTTCCCTGAAAAGTCTTACTTCTAAAATATGGATATAAAATAGCAATTAGAGTACAGTGTCAATCAGTGTCCACTATTTCAACCTGCTACTTTCCCTTAGAGCAGCTTATACATTACACTCTATTCATGCTGTGGAACTGCCATGTCCCAGGATGAATACAAACTAGGGATAAAAAGCTTTTTGTTTCAAGGCTCCACAAATGTGGAATCAGTTACCAGTTGATTTAAGAACAATTGAGAGCTTTTCCTGTTTTAAGATGGAACTGAAACAATACTTCATGATGACTAGAAGTCATTGTAATTGTTTTAATTGATGTTATTCTAGTGTTATCTTGGTTTATTGTTTATTTATATGCATTTGTTTATCACAGGTCATGCTTGAAAATGGGCTTTCATCTCAATTTACATAGTCAGCTAACAAATATATATATGTATGTGTATCAGCTACACTTGTTTATATCTGACAGCAAAACCATATGTATTCTACATATATTTCTTGCCTTTATGTTTGTGCTATCGATTAAGACATCTGAGTTTGATTTCAGCTTGACTTTTAAGTTTGCAGGACAAACCAAGCAAGTATGTATCTAATAATATCAGTCAAATTATTGTTTGGCTCCCAAAGCACAAATCAAGTTAAAGCGTTAACTAAGCACATGTTACTGTGCTTTTTAAAGCAATTCACTCTTTAGTTGCGGGGCTTTACTCCTGCACTGTGTTGGCTTTAAGCAGCATTAGCATTCAGAAATTATTTTAGTATCTCTAAAGGCAAATGCTGTATTAAAAACAATGATAACATCGTTTGTAGAGAAATACAGTCTGGCATCAAGTATTTATTGTCAGAGCTGATAAAGTAATGGCATGTTTAATTTACATTTTCTGTGAATGATAAATATCTGCGTAACTACTCCTACCTGGCTTTACATATCCAGCAAGTAAACTAACCAATATATAAGAGGAATAAAGAGGAAGAGCAAGTCATTATTTCATCTGTTCCATTTACAAACTCAGAAGTCACAAATGTGCAGCTGGGAAATGTGTTTGTCTCAAAGCTTCAAATCTGTGACATGTTAATTCATAAATAATTGCAGTCACATGGTCTTCCTCGAGGGCATTAGCTCAGTATTCCCAGTACAGTACACTTAGTTGTAATAGAAAAGAGAAGAGTGGACAAAAGTGGTTTTCATAAATCAGATAAAATTGCTCAATAAATCCAAAACATCTTTCATTATTTCTAACAGAAAATGAGCTTAGTTATGTAAGCAACATTTTTTAAATTTGAATGGTCTTGGGAAACTGGCAGGTGAGGAAATAAAGGGCAAGGCTACATTATTTCTGGTTATGGAATCTGTCAGCTAAAGGTTTCACAGCCCTGGACCAAATAGTGCTCTGACTTACATCCCACGCTAACCCACGGAGGACTTTATATCCAGATACTAAACACTTCTGTTAAACAAGAGCACTTTTCTATTGGGACAGTCATATGATAACATCGCCTATGTCATTGTCTAAATGCAGCTGTTTGAAAAAATATAGACTTTTTCCCAAAATTTGTGTCTTTGGTACTCCGACTGCAGAGTGAATTATACAGTATGAAAGGAACCTGAAGGAGCCGTTAGGGTCCATTGTGTCAATCCAGCTGCTACACATGCATATTAAGTCCACATTTAAAAATGCTTGTGATGCTTTTTCTGTTTGTTTTCTTTTGCAGTTCATTTTCAAACGTACGCTTCTTCCTTTTTCATTGTCAGAATACCTAAGACACTCTGAACTAGCCTTTGGACAAATTCAAATTTAAATTGAAAACCATTTTAGTTATACAAGAGGAAGATTTATTTTTTTTTAAATCAGGTGAAATTTAGGAAAAAATCATGGTGATTTAGTACAGAAAATTGTATTTCTGTTGGTTGCTAAAAAAAGCATCTTGTCTCATCTGAGAGCTGGTTGTCAGGCTCCAGTCAGCATTGGATTTAGTCTCCTGAAAGTAGGAATTAGAGTGGAAACCTGACTGACCATGACTGCAGCTATTATTGTTCAAACCACCACAAATTTCTCTCAATAAGAATAGTGTTTTGTTCAAATATCAGATTAATCTGCTGTACACATATGGTTGTCATCCAAAATTTCATATTTCTAATAATTCGTTTTCTAGAATAATTAGAATTCAGAGAATAAATCTTGTGAGCGTAGCATAAATACAGCATCAAAAATGAGAATGCTAAATTTAAACTGTTTAGTCTGGGAATTTATTGCTGGCACTAGAATGGTTGTTGGCAGAACATGTCCATATAGGGGGTTCATTCAGCTACTTCATTTCCAGATTATGTCATTAAGCAGTGGCTTGAGGACACTTAGTATTCCAGTGCAAGAGACAACAAAAAGAAAGCCACCACCCCCTTCCTTTCTGTTTAATTGCATATTGGTACCTCAGAATTTTGGCTTAAATATTAATGTGATTTACATTTATACATTGGGAATTTCTTAGAGGAATTGAAGAAATTTGTCATCGATACACGCTGTCCGTGTACTGGATTTTTGATACTAGTCCTAATGCTCACTTTTCAGATGCTGATGGACATTGTTTTTATCTTAAGTTTTAACAGTTCGTGCTACATGAAGGATGTCGAGTAAGTAGGTAGTATAGGGCTGGGAGCACTGTGTTCATGAAAGAGATTTACTTTAGCAATTGTCATACTCCAAGCAGAGGAAGTGTATGTTTAGGATATAAATTGTGCTTTTACTAGTTAATGGAAAGTATGGGAATGAAGGTTTGAAAGAACTTTAAAGACAAACCCTGCCTTTACCTGCAGCACGCTGCAGAAAGGTGTCGGACACAACCAGCCACTAGTTAGACCCAAGACCTGCGGCTGGAAGGTATGAAAGCTTCTGTTCCCAGCTGATACTTTAAATGCACACTAGTGACCATCTGTTCTGAGGATGGGAAATATGGTCACATCTCTAAATTAATAAGGTGGATACATATCAGTATTAATTCAAGCCTGGAAAACACATCTCTGCGTTTTCTCTTTCAGATGAAGATAGGGATTACAGAGAGGGGAAAAAATTAACAATAGCAAATAAACCTCTCATTGTACTGCACAGGGTCAGAGAATCACAGAGCTATTTAGCAGCAAGCACATCCCATGCAGGTCGTTCAGCCCAGTCTTTTTTCTCCTTCCCTCATGTTTTGTGTCAGGATTGATTTAATTAAACTTAAACCATTGCTGATAGATCAACATTAACTCTGGCCTTAAATTCCTGCAGTGGAGGTGATTCTGCAAAACACTTTGATGGTTTGCTCCACGGCCTTACTGTTCCTGCAGTTGTAAAGTTTTTCCTAATATTTAACCCTATTATCTCTGTTGCAGCTAAAGTCCATTACTTCTTGTTTTGTCCCCATTGACTAATGAGAACAATTGGTCCCTGTCCTCTTGGTAACACCCCTTTATGAAATTATCAAGAGTTATTATGTCTCCCTTTCGGCTTCTGTTCTCTAGCCTGAACATATCCCACTCTCTTAAGCTTCCCTCCAGGGCCTTATTTTCAACACCTTTTATCATTTTTGATATCCTTCTCTTAAGTCCTTCTAATTTGTCTGTATCTTTTGAAAAATGTGGTAGCCCAGACTAAATACAGCTCTCTGGATGAAGCTCAGCAGAGTCAAACAGAGCGGAAAAACTGCCTTCCTTTTATTAGATACAATGCTCCAATTAACACAACCTAGTGTAGCGTTTGTCTTTTCTGTGACAGCATTGTCTTTTTTGCTTGTTTGGTCTATTGTCCATTATCACTACTACTCCCTTTACTGGAATTTTCTGATCTAACTGGTTATATCTGTAACTTTGATCATTCTACTCTTCAGTTGTTCCATCATCTGCTTTGAGTTTCCGTACGGTCGCATATGCTTCCCATCTTCATACTTATTTGTATGTGGCTTTGCCTTATTTGAATCTTTGTCCTAATGCCACTAATGCATCCTTAGCCATTGGAGTAATTTTGCCATATCATCTGTAAGATAGACTTTTTCCAGAAACTGAATACTCTCATCATCAATGCCAAAGCCTCATCAAGAGTTTATCTCCATAACATTTCGACTATAGCTACTGTGTATGTAAGGATTAACAAATTTTATATCCTTATATACATGTTATTTCCTTGGAAAAGGAATATTTCCTAGTACATAGTTAATCAACAATTTATGAAAACAGCAAGGAGGCTAGACTAGAATTATATGAAACAGAAATTTTCTTATTTGCATGGACTTAAGGTATTTTGATGTGGTATTTCCTTCCACCTTAATTATGAAAGCAAATATTCAGCAATTTCCCACAAGCTAGAATTTCAAAACCTCATTTCAGAGACCCGGACACGTGATGTTCCAGAACTGGGATATGCATCCGTCCCCAGTCCACCTGGGAGGAAAGCAGCCACTACTGAATCCCAATCCAGTGATGCTGCCTTTGCAGGACTAGCCTGGGGCTACACAAACTCAAGTTAATTCTAGGCTTGCCAGCATAAAAGCCTTGAGAGACCATTCTGTGTTGGAGATGCTACAGTATTACTCTACTGAAACCCAGATTTGGGGAGATGCAGCTCAAGTTTTCAAAGCTTCTCTTTCTTCAGCAGACTTCAGAGGCCCAGCATGGGCCAAGGAAATATTCTTCAAATCAGATCTTTAATAGAGCAATATTTGTCAAATTTGGGAAAAACATTCCAGTTCACTGAACTGATACTTTCTTGCAATACATTGTTTTGTTATGAACTCTGTGCATGCACTAACAAAGACCCTTGTTTTATCCTGTCCCTTGGTTTATCTACATACCTCTGAATCTTTCCAGGGGTTTTCATGGGATTCTTACTCCAAAGGAGAGCTCAAAAATTCCTTTTACTCTTACTTACCTTTTATTTCTGTTAGTCTTTATTGTGCATGAAAGCACTCTCTTTGCTCTTGCTGGGCTAACGAAGATTTATAATGTTTATTCATTTCCTTTTCCCTCTTAACATGAACCGGAACAGTTTGCCTTACTCAGGTTTCCAGGGGTATGTCTACCTCACTTGCTCAAAATGCATTCCCAGGAGCAGACAAGAGCGCATTGTGCCTGCACGCAATCCACACCAGGGCCTTGGGCAGCCTGCCCAAACATGCCTGGCGGGGTCCTAACCACCTACTTACATATTAATACCCCCTAAGAATGCCCTGTGTGTTCGGGATGTTGCATGTGCTAAAGAAGCATCTTTTCTGCTCAGGCGTTCGCTGGGTGCAGAGATGGGTCGGGCCCCGGGGCAATCACGGGGCACCCCTCGAAGGAAGAGTTATTCCTTCACTCAGTGGTGAAATGGCACTTGAAAGTGAGGAGGTAGGCTACCCAAAATATGAGATTTTACAATATATTAATAAGTGTATATAAAAGGAAAGGGGTCCTTTTACTTATAGATGTTGATACTTATAGCTTGATGTGTATTTTTCATGGGAGAGCATTACTAGAGGGAGAGAGAAATCTTTTTCTTTTTCTGTTTGAAAGCAGAAAAAGAGAAAACAAGGTCTTTCTTGTTGTATCCTCATTCTGGAAGTACAAGGCAGCACTAAGGCTTTTGCAATAAAATGTTGATAATTCCATATGGTAGAAAGTCCATGTAAACAATGACTTTGAACAGCCCCCATGCTGAGACAGTGACACTAGGTTAGTGTAGCTATCCCCTCTAGCACAGCTGTAGCTTATACCAGCGATAAAAGCTTTCTGATGGTGAGCTATTCACCAATTCAAAAAGCAAAAGAATTTTTATCAATAACAGTACTTTTAGATTAATATAGTTGCTTAAACATTAAAGCTTCTGCAGCATAGCATTTAACAGCATAGTTAAAATTAAAACCATGAATAAACACCCCACCTCAGATTGACATTATTTTATGAGTCATTCCTAATATGGATCTAGCCATTATCTTACCACTGCCTATGCCAATAACGTTGCCTGTATGAATAAAATATTTGCTTGTACAGTTGGTCCACATTTCAGATCTGAATCTCCCAAATGAGAACGGGAGTGAAGCCCAACGTACTAAGTCATAGTAAGGTTCTTTTCGAGGCCGAGGAAAATGTAACTCCCAGAATAAATTACCGTACACAACATTTTCTTTTGGGCCAGTTACCACTTTGTAAGAATCATTCAAGTGCTCTTATCTCCTGTTCTAAAAGGCTTGCTTTGACATGTTCAAACGTTAGCTGCTTGTTACAGGAAGACTTACTTTCCAGGAATACAAAGATTCAGTCTTTCATCAAACCGTGCGTAGCGGTACATTTGCTCTCCCTGAAAAAATTGTTTCTGTTGATATAGTTCAACTACACTGAAGAAGAAGAAAAAGTTCAGTTCTGAGCAGATGGTTAGGATGACTGACTGCAAGCCACAGCTAGGAAATAACTAAATATTGCTTGTATTAAGAGCAGTGTAATTTCTCTGTATATCTCGCTTCCAGTTTCTTAGCCTTTTTCCTACTCCTCGAGAAAAATGGGAGTTAGGAACTATTTTAAGGTGGTTAGTTTGGGGGTTTTTTTAACCATATTTTTACAAGCTTCAATTTATTATAGGATTTTTTAGCAGCAGGGGAACCCTGAAAAGTTTTGTTCTATGATGTGGGAAGTAGTTCAGCAGCAGGAACAAGATAGGAATCTCCCTCATTTTATAAGCGTACAAGTAAAAGGCTCTTAAGACATAAATGAGGCTCTTCATTCTGTAACATTTCCTCTGACTGATTTTAGATAGCTAAAGCTATAAGTCTTCAGTAGTGTCACTTTCTGGAATTTTGTTCTTAACATATTAGGACTTATGAATAAGACATGGGACATTCCACAATATCCCAGCTGGGGGATTATGCAGCTGGACAAAATTATCCCTATTAGTTGTTTGGTTTTTTAAATGATGATATATCTTTTGATAAACCTTCTCGTTATAGCTGAATAGTCGAGACATTATAGGACATAAATAGAGACATAATAGGACAAAATAATTCCATGAAAATAATGATGTTTTAATTTTGAACAACTGTGCCTTTAGCCAGAATGTTTGTGAGATGTCTTGTGATTACTGCAAAATGGGAATAGAACGTGATTTTTTGCAAAATGGGAATAGAACGTGATTTTTGAATTCTGAAATATTATGATTTACAATAGAAAACCTGACTCTGGGTTACTTCCACTCAGAGGAACACAACATGCAATGTGTTCAGCTCCAACTAACCAACGTAACAATATTCAATGCCAAATTTTGAATATCAAGCACTTGCAGTGAAGTACTCATAAATGATACACCTTCATTCAGGGAATCATTCTGAATAATAAATCTAAGAAAGTCATAAACTGCTCTTGTACAATGCACAAATAGAAAAAGGAGGTGAAGTTTGTCTAACAAATTATTCGGAGTGAATTATGCACCCAGCAGGTATCTTGAGTCCCTGATCTGTATTTTCTAAAATTTGTATGGGATGTCTCCTCTAAAGATTTGGCAATATAATTACCTAGGTCAGTCATTCCCCTGCTGGATTCTCTACAGCAGCATTAGTGTGCTCACATATTCCTGTATGAGACTGCTTATACACAGTTTCCTTATGCCACTTCCACATTACCTTTCTAAGCAGATTTGTCACCTGTTCTGGGAGAAACTGCAGCCTCCATTTCCTTTGGTGACCTAAAATAATTAAGAGCTAAATCTCCTTTCTTCAAGTACTTTTGCATATACTTAAATTTATGCACATGAGTAGTTTCAATGATTTCAGTGGGTCTATTCATAGAAGTATGTTTAAACAAATTTATTTGCAGGTTTGGACTCTTAAGAGATTTGTCTCCTAGTGTTAATGTGCTTCCTACTTTATTAGTAAATAGATTATTACTCAGCAATGTCCAAAACATACACTACTGATCAATGGAGCTATGTATTATCTATAATAGAAGTCTATAATGCTTGCATTTGTTTCCTTATATTCAGTGAGATGTGCGTGATTTACATGGAAGTATATGAAATCAGAAAAAGATCCCGTGTGTTTGGAAACCTCTTTTGTTTCGAAAGGTACTTTGGGTCAGATCCCTGAAGAAAACTCAGCACTTAATTGCAGTTTCCAGAGGTGCTTGGTAATAAACAGGGCTTTAAGAAAATGCACAATTAAGAAAAATTTTGCATTTTTTCCAGCCGTTTGTGAAAGGAAGACTGACGCTAGGATGAGTATAAATGTAGGTGGCTGCAATGCATTTCACTGCTTGTAACCTATACAGACAGCACTGGAGTGCAGCAGTCAGCTGAAGGAGCTGGCTTCGGAAGGCGGAGAGGAAAGGAATATCTAAATGGGTTAGCTGTTAAGAACAAGAAGCTTTTGATTTAAGAAATATTAAAAGTGAGTTCCTGGATTTTATTCCTGACATACACCCAATTAATATATTTTCCAAAACCGAGACACTGTATTTGCAGGATTTATTTAATATTAATGGAGGCATTAAAGGGATAATCTAGTACCTGTAACATGCTTTTAAACTTTTTTTCCAGCTTTTGTTTCAAAAATAGAGAAGCTGCTTCTGACCCAATTGATCAAAAATGCTCTTCTTCAGGAAACAGTGCAAAATGTCTTCTTTTCAAGGCAAATTAATTTGAGGACTGGTGAGAGAGGGAGAAAGGTAATATATGGTAGTGAACATGCCGGAATTTGTGTTGGAAATAAATCACCAGCATAACATGCATTTTGATATTGTTATACAGCTATTCAGAACTTGTATTTCTTCATTCAGATGCATGCAACTAGTTAAAAATATCTGTTAGAAGTCTCTTCTTCCTGCTACTTTTCCAAATTTCTTGGACACAGTATTCTTCAAAGTTATCTTATGATTGCTTTTTAGAAACTTCCACTCCTAGGAAACCTCAGACAAAAATAAGCTTATAAATTAAATCATTTCGCTAATTAAAGAAAAAAATTATCCGAATAAATTTTGTATTTTTATTGGGTATTTTTGGAAATATGTCTAAGTACTTTACCCCAGCTCTACTCAAAAAGTTTCTTTTTTTTCCATCTGCAACGTTCATATGCAATCTTACTATGATAATTATATTAATATATTAGTCACCAGACAAATTACTAGAAAGGTTTACACTTACTGTAAAGAGAAAGTTATCACCTACAAATCTGTTAAAGTATTTAACTTGATGAAATCTTTCAGTCAATTAAAAAAAAGTGAAAAAACACTACAATATTTTCTGACTGTGCACACATATATGTTTCATAAATGGATGGATTTACTTTCATACACTTAAACTCTGATTTAGAAAACGTTTACATGTCATCTCCTGGTTCTTTAGATGAAGTACTGAACAAAGAGTACCAAGACCCCTCTCAACAGGTTGACCTTTCCTCTGTGATCTAGCCTCACTTTCTCCTCTTTTCTCCTTTTTAATAACTGCATGGACACCATTTAGCAGACACAAGAGAAGCACTTTACATATGGACACATAACACAGGACTTCTTTTAATATTCATGAGTTTGTCAACTTTATTAAAGAAATTCAAGTAGCTAGTGAATGCTGGATTGTATTCTTTCAACATATATCTTTTATCTGGCTGTTACAGTTAAGCATTACTAATGCAGTTTTAACTTCTCCTTCTTTGGAATTCAACTCCTTGGCAGACATGTAATACATGCTCTAGATTCTCCAGTGTGCATATCTACATTAACAACCACAACTATTTATAGTTGCTACCAGGGTCCTAAAGACATGAAAGTTCCCAGACCCAGCAGGTTAGCTTTGAACTGACTGAAAGAAAGAACCAAAAACGTTAGAAAGTTCTCCCCTCAAGTCAAAACCTAGAGGTTCATTTCCCACCTCAATTTTTTTTTTCAAAACTCGCTAGAAAAGTACAGATTTAGGTTTAAAAACCATGAGGAAAAAAAGGAACCCTTTATTATTACTTTTTTTTTCTGGACAAATTTTTGCATTTTCTAATTTTATCTCCATCCAAAACAAGAGATCATTTTAGGAATAAAAAAATACAATTACTACATGAAAGGAAATGACATTCAAATGTTGTTAATTAAATGAGGGAGTGGATGTCAGTGTTAATGTGTAGGTACATAAAAAGAACCTTATTTTGCAGATGTATGACAGGGCTCCCTGAAGAACACAAGTTTTTCTATATTAATTCTGTGGTAGTTGAAAGCTACATAATCAAAAACACCTTCTAAGTTTGGCAGTAATATAACACTGGCTGTTTAAAATAAAAGGTCTGTATGGAAAGTTCACTTTTGTTTTGCTATTTTTTTTATTCCCCTAGGGTCATTGTGGTGGAGTAAATATTTTTATCTGGGCCTCAGGAAACGGTGGTCTGGCTAGCGACTGCACTGGTATGGACGATTACATGAACAGTATTTACTCGGGGCAAAGCATGCCATCACTTACCTCTGCCCCAAAACTCCTGGACTACAAGAACTAATCAATGACTGTGTCCACCTGCAAACATCCAGTGAGAAAGGACTGTGGAGGCAACTACCCTGAAACAACCCCAATCTGCAGTGAGGTGAGTCAGAAATGTGTAAGATGCTGATGTGGAGAACCAGAACCCTGCTGAGTTATATTTCAAACAGAAATTCAACGTACTTCACTTTCTTGAATAAATGGGCTGAAATGACAAGGAACGTAGAGAGTTTTCTGGTGGAGTTTTCTTGCTTTCCATGTGAATACTTATGGCAGAGGCAATGTGGCAACCTCAGGTTAATAGAAACCTGGTAGATTTTCTAAAGGCAATTTTGCCAATTTTCACTCCTCTTTTCAGGACTGCAAATGTTTCTCATGTGCCCCTTCTAACATAAGAAAGTCCATTTTCTGTTCCAGACCTGAAAATTTATGCATGTAGATCTGCAGATCTATCTGAGGTTTTTTGCTGAAATTTTGCCCATTCCAGACACTTTATAAACTGGTTGCCTTTTCCTTGGCTTCTCCAGAAAATATGGAATGAAAATGTTGACATCAGCTGTCAGTCTTAGAGTGCAGACACTTTCTTAATTCTCAAAGGATATTCTACATATAAAGTTCATTTCTACTATCACTTACATGTTTAATCAACAGTATATCTCTCTCCTACTTTCTGTTTTATAAACTATAACAAAATGCACTGTTTCCTTTTTTGTTTGTGGTGGCCGTACCCTACTTCTAGATGTAGCATTGTCTTTATTTTCTACTGACTTTGCTTAGTGTCACCACTCATCTCTTAGCTAAGTGATGCATATTAGGAAATATTAAAAGAATATCAAAGGAAAAGCTTACTGCAGGTCAGCAATTATTTTTTTTTTTTTGGTGTGGGGTATGGAGGAAGGGGAGAAGTACAATTATAAGATTACAGCTGTTAGCAGGCATAATTTTTACAACTGGCCAATACATTGGATTATTAATTCCATACAAAACCACTTTAAAAAAAAACATAGTGCATTAAGAACAGATGACAAAATAGAGCATATTCTGGTTTACCTCTTGATTTGCCAAACCATGGCATTCCCACTAAAAATGAACTAGTGTTTGGCAACTCGCCTGGTTTTCAACATGTGATGTCTAGCTGGGGCTATGGAGAGCTGAATTTTCACCGTAATCACGATGGATTAACAGCAACTTTGGTAGCACCAGCGGTAGATCTGTGAGAGTCTGAGAATCAGACTTCTTTTTACATTCACTTTGCTGCAGACCTCATTTTCCTCTCTTAAAATGTTTCAGACAAAATTACTCAGTAGTATCCAACAATGAGTCCAGGGAGATAATCTTGTTTTGTACACATTGAAAAAATTCTGGCAGTCTTTCCTTTGAAGTGCTCCAAGTCTTCTGCGCCTGAGAGCAAAGGCTTGAAATTTTAAACGGATGCATAACACTGATATAAATCCAAACCCATTCTAACTCAGACAAGTGACGAACATTTGGGAAAACATTTTCAACAGAGGCTTCATGGAATTACAGAATCATGTAGGTTAAAAGGGTCTTCAGGAAGTCTCTAGTCCAACCTTCTGCTCAGAACAAGGTCAACACTGAATTCAGAATTCAGGTTGCTCAGGACTTTGCACTGTCTGGTCTTGAAAAACTCCAAGGATGTATTCCACAGCCTGTATGGGTAACCTACTCTAGTGCTTCATTTTCTTCACAGTTAATTTTTTTTTTCCTTATATCCAGTCAGAACCTCCCCTGTTCCAGTTAAGTCCATGCCATGTACCTCAGTAATAAGCTTAGCTCTGCCATTGTAATAGCCTACTCATAAGTGTTGAAATGCGTCTATGAGATTCCCCTGCAGTGATCTCTTCAGGCTGAACAAACCCAGCTGCCTGAGACATTCCTCATAGACAATGTGCTCTAGCCCCTGGACATACTTATTTATGTCTGTCTTGCATTGGGTTCCTAAAACTGAGCACAGTATCTGGATGTGGCTAAGTAAAGGAGAATAAACACTTCTCTCAGCATACTATTAACATAGTTAATATCGAATGATAGAACAGGCCTGTTTGGAAGGGACCTCAAAAGATCATCTGGTCCAACCTTTTGTCTTGCTAACATAGCCCAAGATGCTCTTAGCTTTCATGACTATCAGGACATGCTACTGGCTCATGTTTAGCCGGCTTCCCCCCAGATCCTTTTCAGCAAAGCTNACAAGGTCAACACTGAATTCAGAATTCAGGTTGCTCAGGACTTTGCACTGTCTGGTCTTGAAAAACTCCAAGGATGTATTCCACAGCCTGTATGGGTAACCTACTCTAGTGCTTCATTTTCTTCACAGTTAATTTTTTTTTTCCTTATATCCAGTCAGAACCTCCCCTGTTCCAGTTAAGTCCATGCCATGTACCTCAGTAATAAGCTTAGCTCTGCCATTGTAATAGCCTACTCATAAGTGTTGAAATGCGTCTATGAGATTCCCCTGCAGTGATCTCTTCAGGCTGAACAAACCCAGCTGCCTGAGACATTCCTCATAGACAATGTGCTCTAGCCCCTGGACATACTTATTTATGTCTGTCTTGCATTGGGTTCCTAAAACTGAGCACAGTATCTGGATGTGGCTAAGTAAAGGAGAATAAACACTTCTCTCAGCATACTATTAACATAGTTAATATCGAATGATAGAACAGGCCTGTTTGGAAGGGACCTCAAAAGATCATCTGGTCCAACCTTTTGTCTTGCTAACATAGCCCAAGATGCTCTTAGCTTTCATGACTATCAGGACATGCTACTGGCTCATGTTTAGCCGGCTTCCCCCCAGATCCTTTTCAGCAAAGCTTCTCCCCAGACAGTCAGTCCCTAACCCACAGGGAGTTAATCCACTCCACCATTGACCAGGTTTGAGAGCCGGGAGTCTTACTCTTCTTTTTCATACTGAGGTTTTCTTGCTGGCATGGAGAAGGGACTCACCTTATTTTAATGTGGAGAGAACAAAATAAAGACTGGTACTGTGAGAAGAAATTAAAAATTCTGCCTAGTAGCCTAATAACTGTCTAGGAGCACAGAGATATCTAGGATAATTAAAAGAAGAAGTTACTGAGATCTCTTTGTCATAGGAGGTATTAGAAGGCTGGAATTATGATCCAATGAAGAAGATTATATTGAGAGCTACAAAAAGCTTGTTTGTTTGTGTGACAGGAAACTAAATTCTGGTGAGAAAGAGGAAGACTTGAGACCAAATGAAACAGATTAGACATTATTAAAGAGGGCAAGGAGGAGATAGATCATAAGAAGGGGAAGAGAAACAGGCTAGGAAAGGAAACTGGGATGGGTATTTAGGAAACAGGTAGGAAGCCCTTACCCTCAGAGGTGGGGAGTCAGGCAATGGGCATTGCAAGTAAAACCAGTGCAAAAAAGGTGTAAACATAGATCAGATGGGGACCTTCATGGGTAGAACAGAGATCAGGACAGTCTGGTGATCTAACCCCAACCAGAAATTCTGAGATGAGGCTGTTACTGTGAACAGTGAATCTCATACTGGATTGACAAAGGGTTTCATTAGAATGAGTGAAAATGGAGCTGGGTTAAAGGACAACCTATGAGGAAGACATTGAACTGAGAAGAATGTGGCAGCTTGGAAGTTATAGAAAGAGGGCATCAAGGTTTGGCAAAATGGCAGGTGACATTTGTAAAAATAAATAGGTTAATCAAACACAAAGCATTATGCATATTTAAAAGGTAACTTTTTTTTCAAATGTTCTATTTTTTTGAGTTCCTGGTTTTGTCATTATAGCTTTTGGTGGTGTATAATATGCATAAGATTAAAGATTATTGTGTTACTTTCATTGTATCATAAACTCATCTGTTGTAAGCAGATGAGTTTAAATTCCTAATAAACCTAAGAGTAGCATATTTCTCTACCTTAGTTTTATTGACAAATAATGCAACATCAGCAGAGCTCTGTGAAGGAAACTGAAAACCTCAAAGGCTATTCAGCCTTCGGTCTTCTCCTTCTTAAACCTGTGATTTAGTATCAAGGAAACACTGAAATTAGTTTTTCTTCCTTTCAGTTCCCTCCAGCTGGAATTAGGACTCACAATCTCTGTCTCCTTGAATAGCAAAATTTGTATAAACTGTTCACAAAGGTTACTATTTTATGCACATGAGTAATGCAGCCTCTGTAAGTTGAACGTGATGTTATCTCTAGAAATGTTATGCATAAGCTTTATCTTCAAAGATATTTCTGAACTTAACTTATGCATATCTTTGCACTCAAGTTTGATGTGATAACCTGTCAAGCAGATCTAATTTGTTTGTGTTTTCCTGTGCTCTTTTCCATACTGGGAAGTATCTTTTGCTAACCACACATTGATAACACTCACTTGAGTATTAAGTTTATTATCACTTCCCAGAGTTCCTTAACAAGAGGGAAAGAGACAAAACAAAAGACTGAGAGAGGAAGTGAGAGAGAAGTGAGAGGGAAGGGAAGGGAAGGGAAGGGAAGGGAAGGGAAGGGAAGGGAAGGGAAGGGAAGGGAGAAATGTAAAATATAATCATAAGCAAAATAAGGAGTAAGCGTACACCCATAATTCATCTTTCCTTGAAGACTGGATAATCAGTTTGGATGTTGAGAAGTCAGGTAATTCATTTCAAACTGTCTTCTTTCTATTTTAAAAATGTAATTTGTTTAAAACATTAACTTGCTATCATTCTGTTACAACTCTATATACTTTTGTTAAAAACATGCCACTTTAACGCCTTGCAGAAGGTGTAATTCAACTGCTTCATACTCCAAATCTCCTCTGATTGGTTCTGGATGCTTATCTGGACTCATCACTTGTGATTTGTCATCACCATGGGGATCCCACGAGGCACTATCAGGATCACTAAGGGAAGGAACAAGGATGAATCCTGGAACACATAGTCCAGGCAAAGACTCTGTCCTATAGAGAAGGTTGGAAGCTTGAAGCCCCAACCTGACACTCCCTTGAGGCCACATGTCAGTATTTCCATGCAGAAATATTTCCTTTCTCAGCTGAAGTATTTTGCGCGTTGATTTTTTTTTTCATCAAAATGTCAACATTTGACACACATAATGTCAATTTTCCAGCCATTCTACAGTAAATTGCACCCGATACAAATGTATGTGTATCTCCTCTGTTTCTCCATAGTAGCTGTTTTTTCAATAAGAAATTATGGAAAAAAGTGAACATGTGTCAGAATCTATAGGCTTTAATAGTGGGATTCATCTGACCAAATACAAAAATCTATAACTGAGACATCTACATCTAAGGTTGTCACCCTGGACTCTTTTCATAATCAATGGAGAGAAATAGGCACTTTTAGCGTGTGATTCATCTCATCCTGAAGTAGATGGCTAAAATAGGTCAGCTGAATCATGTTTTAAAAGTACCTATTTCTTTCCATTGGCAGTAGAGGGAATCTATGGTGACAACTTCAGATGTTGACAGCTCAAGTAAAATCACTTATGCCTTAAGAGTCCATAGAACTGTTGTGCATAAACTTGTCCTTTGGCACCATAATTTCATCTGTTTACCTTATTTGTTTCCATATATGCAATGACTTTTTCTTTTCCCCTTTCTCTCTGTTAATCCAATTTTTTTAACTTAATTTTTTCCCTACCTACATTGTGTTGTGCATCCTTTCTCTATGTCCCTCATCACCATAAAATCAGGCTTTAAATCAGTAATTTGAAGCCAATATCTGAAATAAATGCTGTATCACCAAAACTGTGAGATTCTGCAGCACTGACTGCTTTTCTTGTTAGTGTCACCACTAGTCTGTGATCTTTTGAAATACAAATCCCATAACCGAATTTCACCAATTGTCTGATATAGAAGGCCAGGATCAGGCAAAAGATTTTTCCCATGTTGCTTCTCCACATGGACTACACAACACGCTTCCACAAACAATGTCATTTAACATAGTAACAAAATTCCAACATTCCCTGTACCTATCTGTGGATGCCACAGATTAGAAAACTGTTCCGTTTGTCACCTTTACAAACAGGCGAAGCAAGGATTTTTCAGCAATTTCCGGTGGCTCGGGAGTGAACACTGCAAATGCAAAGTCATATAAATAACAACGTTAGTAGGCGGTACAGTGAACACAACCTTTCTGCATTTTGCTATGCCTCAATCTTAGAAGTACGTCCCAGAGACAGTGATGTCTCTTTTGATCTCTTTGGAAATTAAGTGTGAATGAAAGTCTAAAGAGTGGTTGCAGATCTGTGCATCTGTTCTGTTAATTTTTCCAACATGGAGCATTGCTGTAGCAGAATCCTGAAGGAAAGCAAACAGCAATAAATCTGACTTCCCTCTAGGTAAACCCTGCAAAGGGATATAAAGAGTGAGGGATGGGGTATGAATTTCACTTCAATGCACAAGTAATCTGATTGGGCTAAATCTAGGGTGGAGGACTCAGATTAACTCCCAGCTACATACTGCAGGTTTTCAAATTTTCGTAGTGTAGAAAGCAAAAAGGAACTCTTAGATCGTCTAATCTGCTTTCTTCTCGATCACAGGCACTTATCTTTCACATAGTTATCCCTACCTTGAGCCAAATAGTTTCTCTGCAGCTAAAGTATATCTTCCTGAAAGGCATCTAATCTTGATTTGAAGATCTCAGGAGATGGAAAATCCACCACTTCCCTCTATAATGTGTTCTGATAACTAATAGCTATCAGCATTAAAAGTGTGCGCCTTATTTCCAATTTGAATTCATCTGGCTTCAGGCTCCAGCCTTTGGTTCTTATTATGCCTTTCTCCACTAGATTACAGAGTCCTTTCATATCCATTATTTTCTGCCTGAGAAGGTATATATGCCATAAGCAAGTCACCTCTCAATCTTCTTCCTCATAAACAGAAAGATCCAACTCTTTAAATCTCTCACCAGAAGGTATTTTCTCCCATTTTCAAAATATTTCTGCATTTCTTCTCTACTCTCTCCAGTAGCTCCACTGTGTCTTTCTGAAAATGTGGATTGCAGAGTTGATACAATACTCCAGCATTGATGTCACCAAGTTATAACAGAAAGATCAGCTTTCCTGCTCCCTCACTGACCATTCACCGATATTGTTGGGGGTTTTGCTGTATTATCCCATTCTGAGCTACTCTTTAGTTTCTTGTCTAGTATGAATCCTCCATATTTTTGAGTCACTGCTTTCAGTTATTCAGTTCTGTGGTTTTCATCCTTGCTTCTAGAAAGGTAATTTAGAATTGGGCTGTGTTAAAGCACCCTATTCCTAATAACCTAGTTTACTAAGCAATCTTTTCCATCTCCACAGTGTTCTCTCTGTTGTTTACCACTGACTTATCCATAAATGCTTCCAGGAGTAATTTCATGCTTGCTTCTGGACTGTTAAAAAAAAAAAAAAAAATAAAAATTTGCAATCAGTCCTCTGGTACCAATTCTTGTGGAATCAGAGGAGAAACAAGCCATGTCAGCTTTGCATTGTTTTGTATAACAGCAGAGGAAGGGATCTGACAAGTAACATTGTCTGGTTACCTCCTATAGCATTCCTTGTATGTCAGGACTTCTTCAAAATTATCATCAATGTACTGAACATTTCTCCAGCTGCTCTTGGGAATTCTTAAATGCTGGTTATCCAGCACTGCTGATTTCAGAATGTTAATCATTAGTTTTTGTTGTTCAGCACCCTCTTTGATTAGTAATAGGGAATCCTCTTCATTATCTTAATGCGGTAAAAGTATGTCTGAATGCTTTTTCACCTTGGAATGGTTAATTCACATAAAGACAATAGTTTTGATGGGTCTAAAAGTATTAAAGAATCTGGAATAAAATGGATTAACAGTTGTAAGGCAAACGGGTATGGCAGGATTTAAATGTCATGCCAAAACCAGAAAGGAGTCCTGCTTTCTTACACTTTTACATCCATAAATATCAGTCACCCATGAAGTGGGAAAAGAAAGCTCCCTCTTTTTTGAGCAGGAATAAGAATGTGGTTCTGTTTTCTTGTCTCACAGGAAATGGCTTAAACACTGAGACAAGGGAATTCTGGACTGAATGTCTTCTTCTGAAGTTACACGTCGTTTCTATGTACCTAGCTGCACATTGGGCTACTGAGAGCAAATGCAGATGGACTTTAATATTTTCTTTTTCTATACGCTGAAAATTAAGAAAAAAAACCCCCTGGATTTATGTGAAATGAAATATATCACTTTGATTGCCAAACAACAAAAGATCAATTAATCATACAACACATATATAAATATATTTTGCTTTTTCAAATTCCAACCAGAAATATTTATTAAGAATTCTGCTCTTTCAACATCACAGTGAGCAGTTTTACCACCTCAACTTTCTGAAAGTTCTGTGGTATATGTAGGTTATTTTGTTTGTGTAAAAGTTAAAAATGCCATCTTGTTTATAGCTCTGCTTGGCATACATTTTTGCTTGGTTCCTCCAACTGCTTATATTCATTTTTAGCACTTTATAAGTCCTACTGGGATATACATAGCTTAGGTGTCATATTTGTCAACTCAAAGTCTTTCATTAGTAATGTCATTTTGGATGCTCCATCTACTCTTCAACCAAAGACAGTACCTATCCCACCCATGAGATGGAGCCCACTCTGTTTGGCTCCTTGTCCTAACAGAAAGAGGTCCCAATGACACAGTGTTCCAAGGTAGTGAAATCTGCATCTTCAAATGTATTGTACAACCAGCGTTTCAACAACAGTGTTTTCTATCTTCTGTTCTTGCTTTTGGGGTCAGAAAGATTTCCCAGAAGATCATGTTTATTGCCTTCTTCACTGCTGTGGCACCATCCTGTCGTCTGCTATTTCATTTTATTCCAGTGAATACAGCTCTATTATAAAGATTTACTGAATGAGTTCATAAAGCTTCCCGGTCTTGGTATGGTTAACTTCAGGTCTGCTCTTTGGTGAATTAACTGAAAAAAGTCCACAGCTGATCTGAGGCAATATACTACAGTGTTCCTTGCCTGTGTCTATACCATTAATTAGAAGAGGTTCAGGAACTAATCTCTTCCACAGGGTCCAATGGCACCAGTTGGTGAGGTCTGCACTACTTAGGGCTTTTCCTTTTTGGGGAGATTTGTCTTTGAATCACCTTCAAACATATTCTGCCAACAACTGAGCAGCATAAACCTTCAATATGAGGTTTTCAGGACCACAAAACCCCATCCACTCTGTGCCTAACAATTAGCATACACATTCACAACTCATCAAGGCCAGCAAAAACACCAAGAAGCTTACCGTTTATTTGGATATTTGAGCCACTGCCTTAACCTGCTGAGATGCACTCTTAGAGTAGGAGCAAGCATTCCCCATAGCTGATGAACCTAGGATCCCAGTGGAAGCAAGGGACTTAGCATCCCCACCCAGCAAAGCCTGGTGGAGATTTCCTCAGCTACCTGGGAGCCACCCAGGCCAGATGCCTGAAGCTAGACATGGTGAATGATGTCTACAGTGATTGAAAAAAAAACCAAACCAAACAACAAAACAAACAAACAAGAAAAAGAGAACTAACATGCAGCTCAAGAGACCTTTTATCCTGGAATGGCTGCGCATTCAAAGACTGACAGCTTCCTCTGACTCACACTGTACTACAGCCCAGACAGAAAAGTGGATTAGATAATATTGACAATCAGCGCCTATTCAAATGCTCATTTTAACTGGAAGAAAGACTGCACGTATCAAAGGACAATGTTTAGGATACAAAATCTCACCTTCCTCTATTGTTATGTAATGTAATAGCCAAAATGCATATACTTCTTAACTAAATAAAACAATAATATGCCACCTTGCTTCTTATGACATTTATCACAAAAAGCTGCTCAGTGCAGTCCAGTACTGTGTTAGGGAAATGAGAGAAGCACTTATTCCTTCACATTAGTTAATGTGTCAAAAGCTTTTTATCTCAAAGATATTAAATGGTAAGAACAGTGTGTTTCAACTTCCAAATTGTCATACATCAAAGATTTGGAGGACTTCTTTTTTAAATTGACAGTTGTCATTTAATATACAGTATGATCCAAAGCATATTATTTCTGAATGTTACCAGGGAGATTTCATTGGCTTTTGTGACATTTCCAGTCTTTGGCATAATTGGCTAACAGCTTTTTTAACCTAATGTCTTTTAAGAAAAAGTGTACCTGGTGGTCTGGGGTATCACATCTTCTGTTTTCTCTTTTCTTTGTTGTCCAAAAATGTTACTGTAATGATAAAAAGTGACATTATTTTAAAAGATAAGAAACACCAAAATTATTTTCTGTCTGACCTTTACGGTTACCAGAACAAGCGGCTTCTGTTAGCAAAATAGTTCAAGCTTTTTATTACAAAGGATATTTGGCAGTATTCCATAAGAAAAAAAAAATACACGTAGTTCTTGTCAGGGGAAGTCATTAAGCCCTCTCTCCTTATGCCAGGCTAACATTTTAACAAAAATAAAATTCTGGATATTTTAAGATGGAGAAGGAAGTTGATTGTGAGAGGCAGGGATATTTCACATAATGCTTTTTATGAATGTACTAATATAGTTCTATGACTTTGACTGCACCACATTTAAGCAAATACAGCGGGTTTACCCAAGAGTTCAAGGAGATTTTGGTGACCTTCATTTCCCAGCTGCACTTTTATACATTCACAGTTTTCTTCTTCGCTCTGGTCTGTTGTGTTATTAGATTGACGCTCCTTCTTTACGGAAGGCTAGGGGGTAAGACAGATAAGTGACTGAATGGCTTAATGTGGCTAAATAACTGTATTTGCAATTTTTAAAATAATTATGGATACTCCTCAGCTGTACTGGTTTTTTCCAGATAAAGACTTGCAAATCAATTGTTAGCTCCACTACATACATCCCATTGTTGATTTTACAGGTTACCACAGAACTTTAGAGGTGGAAATACTTGAGAATTTAAAGACACATCCAGCACAGATCCTTTTAACAGCTGTTGTTGTTGCTCTGGTTCTTCAGCCCAAGTAAGGATGATATACGTCTTGCTTTCAGCTCCCAAGTCAAAGATATGACATTGTTGTCACTGATTCTTAAGATAAACTGTATGAGTCAAATTACAATAGCAACAAAAGTTAGAACAAAGCCCCCTTTCTTGTTGAAACAGTTTGCTGGTTTAGTATCTTTTGCTCAGCTGGTGGTACCATGCAAATGGATGAAATACATTTTAGGTGCATGAAAGAAAAAATACTATTAAAAAACATAAGATTCCTTTAGGAAAATAATTGGAGACAGTTATAATCGTTAACTCTGGAATACATAATTCTTCCCACGATTCTTAATATAAAGTGAACGCTGTTGCTTGCCACAGTATTAAGGAATATATGAGTTAAATATCTTCCTGCTTCAAAGATGCGTGGCCTAAAACCTGAAAAATTACAGTATATGCAAATGATCATAAAGGACTGACTCTACTGACCATTTCTTTGTGTTTGGGGGATAGATTTCTGCATGGCATAATATTTCCACTTGCATTGGTTTCCTGGCATGAAAATGTTTATTGCACTCATTAGCTAAGAGGATGTCGGCACTGGTCCAATGAACACAGATCTGCCTTCTGATTTCAGCCATTAAATTGCAATGGGATTCATAGGCTTAACATTGTGGGTGTGAGAATAATAAAATGGAACTCCATCTTTAGCCCAGTTACCATGGATGCAGTTAAAGGTCATAGTGGCAGCTGCTAACTAGTTGCCTTTTTAGCTGTATTTCCCCTCCTGCTGTATGTTTTTGTGTACCTTAGTTTCTGCAGGTCTGCCTAAGAGCAATTCTGCTTCCTTAACTTGGCATATGGGTGTCTTCCTCAAGATGATCAGTGCATTCCCATAAATATCGTTGCTATGGGCATTCCTTTATTCAATTATTTTGGTTTTAATGGAAAATGAATGTAAAGACCTTAGCAAAAAATAGAAATGCAGTCTGCTCAGCATCCCGAATTATTTCTATATTCTTCACTATGCTTCACATTCCTAACTGGGGGGAAAGAAAAAAAGAAAAGAAAGAAAAAAGCCCTGTATATAGTAAATTCCCATCTCCGTTTAAACTCATAATGGGTTCAGGCACTGAGGCATTCACAATGTGGAACATCAACTACTACTTCTCCATTCGGCCCAAAGTCCTAGGAGTTAATTCTCTGTACTGCATGAAGTGTCAGAGTAATTACCGCTGATCAGCCCTATTTCTCAGCATTCTGTCCTGCTTTGAGAGGCACACTGTTTATTGATGCACCGCCACATCATCACAGTGCTTTCATTCAGGCTTAATCGAAAGGGCTTGGACAATGCAGGATTTTCAAAGAGAAGAAGTGGAAAAAAATTAAAAGTAGCCAAGTAAAATAAAGCGAATGGTAAAGAAACCTGAAAGCTCTACAAAATATTTCCTTATGTCAACACTTCATTTCAATAGATTTTAAAACTCCTATTCATTTCCCAAAGAAGGTACTGTGAGTCTTTTCTGTAGTGACTCAACTACGTGATCACGTCCTTTGAAGATTTTTAAGAGCACAGTGCTGGAAGCACTTCTTGAGGAATGTTTATTGTTTTTCGTTCTGTTTATATACAGGCTATGACTGTGTCAACCTTTATAAACCACAATACAAAGAAACTTTTTTTTAAGTTTTTGCCTCTCTCTGTTAAAGATATATTAATATAATTTGTCATTTCTCGAAAATAAATTAAGTACTATATGAGCCAAATGTTTCAGTTCCACACAAGGGTGGCTTCTGGTTCTCTTTGGCAGGATGCCATTTTATCCATTTTTATTTCAAACACAATGTGAAACTTTTAATTTTAATATACTATATAAGTACGATGGCTATAAAGCCTACACTGTGACTAATTCACGCTCCTCCTCTCTTTGCACTTCTGTGAATTTTAGAGGGTGGCAGGAAGTTACATTTCAACTTAAATACTATCAGGCTTTGTGTGTTTGTTAGTGAGAGAAGAGAGATTCATTTGGGCCATCACTTTTATTTAGGTCTCAGTGTTTTCGTTGATTAAGTTGCTTTTGGGCACTGTTCTTGTAGGTCTGCTCCTACCTGGCCTGTAGTGAAAGTGAATTTTTAGTTGAGTCTGTTGTGCCAGCAGAAGTGAAATGGATTGTCACATGGAAGAGGAAACAAACAGGTAATGACAAACAGAACTGTAAACAAACCAGTTATCTAACGGTTTGCTGAGATTCTTTTAATGACATCACCCCCTCTGTGGCATTGCTTCATTAAAAAACAATAATAAGTTTCATAAGTTTTTGTTCAGCAGTGTTGTTGAAAATATCAGAATAAGACTACTACGACTATTATAGTGTCCCATTTTACTGTTTCCTCCACCGTACCTTTAATCAGAGAATTTCTTCTTGTGCCTTGTTTACTGTTGATATTTTCTGGCTGATTGGATAGGAATGACATTTTGACAATTTACTGTAGCAGTAAGCACTGTACAAACAAAAGGTGCTGATGAAAACTCGGAACCCATTATTATGTAAATTATGGCTGACTAACACAGATTCCATCTCCCAGTCACCATCATTGAGACCAGTTTTACTCAATGATAATAATTTTCATGATTGCAGTCTTCAGAGAGATCAGAAATATGCTTTAGCTGTTGCATTTATCTACTGCGGGTACTTGACCCTTAATTAAATTCTGAAACTTTTTTATATAATAAAGTAAAATACAGCTGACACTTCTATTCAAACAAAGAGCATCAAACATAGATCTACTAAATAAGATAAAGGTATTTCAGACTTACCTTGTAATGCTAGTAAACACGAAGACTACAACATCCTTTGAAAGAGAGCTTAAAGTTTAAAAGAAAAAAAAAAAAGCATGCTGTTGGGCAATTTCAGTGCTGCAGCTCAGTGTTGTGTCTGCTGAATGCTGGGCTTGCTCTGCAGAATAGTCTTGAACTTTATATTAAAATATGCATGACAGGAAAAAAAAGCACGAATGAACTTTGGGTTTATAGATGGCGTTTGTCTGCTCCCATATGTTATTGCACTCATAAGTGCAAAAAGACTAGAAAATAAAATAAGAGGTTATTTAATGTTCCCCAATAACTTTCATAAGATGATACTGTCCCAAATCTTGAAAACCGTGCTTTGTAAAACTATTCTTCCTAAAAACAGATTAGAAGGAACTCAAAGTGCTGCACTACTGAGCTAGTGTTCTGCTGCTAACAGATAGAAAAATGACTAAGCATCATACAAACAGATCAGTTAATTTGGGTTATGTTTGTATTTATATATATATCTTCAAAAAACAAGACTGGGAAAAAGGGATACACTGTAGAGAAAAAGGGAGCAGGGGTTTGTATTTAATATTTTCATTTTTTAAGACAACTCTGCAAGCTTTTAGTACTTCTTTCCCCTCTCTTCCCCTCATCCATTTTTCCCTTCTCCCCACACTCCTCACCAGTTTTTTAAATGAGAAAATGGCCATTCCAGGTAAGCAGTAACAGTCAAGCTTAAAAAGCGGTAGGGTATTATAAAAACGGAGTATTTCTTTAGAAGTAGCACTTTGCTAAACTGTCAGTTCATAGAGCCAATGAGCTAAGAAAAGTAATTACTTAAGTGGATTTCATGAAGAGTAGAAAGATGATTGTGCCACATTAAATAACAATTGTATCCTTAATGATGTGTTGGACTATAATACAAACATCCTTCTGCCATTATATGCACTACAATATACCTTTCTAATTACTCCGGTGGCTTCCTCTTCCTTTATTAAGATGCTATGCTTTCAGAGACCATGTAAGCATTATATGAGCTTTTTTTATTTTTTTAAACTACAGTGAGTGCAGCTGCGTCATTGATAAATTGGTTATAAATTACTGACACATTGTATATGAATGGAATGATTGTTTTATTCCTTTTCTTTCCTTCATGAAATACAAACTTTTCTTAGAAGAGGTATAATGAAATTCAATAAAATTACTTCTCCAGGTTTTTTTTTTTATTATTTCCAGATATGTAAGCAGTATAGTAATATAAGTCCAGATAATTAGTAAGGCAGACTCAAGACAACATGTCAAACTTCAGAAACAAAGCTAGAATGGGGTAGATAATTTGGTATTATTCATTTCAGTGATTTCTTGCTTATAGCCTGTGAACCCTTGGGGATCCTTCGACTTCCTGTCAGTGGTCCCTGAAAAAGCTGTTTTATTATCTGCAAGCTTAAATATATTACATGGGTATTCCTCTCCACTAAAAATATTTTTAGATTGTCTGAAGATTGAAAACCACTTCTCGATTTCATTGCTTATATTCTGTCCCTTAGAGATGGAAACCCTACACTCCTTAGTACTGCTTTCTATAAATCAGTATGCTCTCTATGATTTTTAGAGTTACTTTTGTGCGCTCTCTGACCATGCATTAGACTTGATTTCCTAACATCCTGTCAGCACACAGAGCTTATGCTTGGACCCTGGTAAAGTCTGCACACATTAATAGTCCCGCTGAAGAAAAAGGAAACTTCTTTTATGTGGAAATTCTTCCAAATGTATAAAGGGATCGAAGAACTGGGGGAAAAAAAAAAACAAAAACATCATAAAATCAGACAAGTCCAGATTCTCTGTTAGAGCTTCACTTAACTCTTGCAACAGAAATTTTCATGCAAAAAGAAACTTGAATAAATAAGTGAACAAAATAAAACCTGCCAAGTATTCTCCTCTGTTGTCTCTTAGGAGAGATTCTGTCCTTTAGCTCATAACTCATGCACTTCTGCTATCTATTGATGCCATTAATAGCAATAATTCTGTGAACAGTCCACTCTACTTTTATGTACATTGCGCTGTGGTCCTGAATTGGGTAGTCAAAGTCATGCCTTGGGAATTTTATTGGTAAAATCAATAGAACATTGTCGAAGTTCTTTACCACTGTTGAGTGACCTGAATTTAGCTTAGCCCAAAGAGAACAATATTCTTGTTTTGAAAATCAGGTTTGAACCTTTTGAAATATGGCAATAATAGGAAAAACATGTCATAGCATGACCAAACTATTTTATGGTTCTCATCAATATTGTATTCCCTTTGTGAAAAACTAGGACACATTATACAGCTAGTTTCACATCTTACTCTTCACACATTGTCAAACTAAGAAGCAACAATGTCCATAATTTTTTTTAAAAAATCCATCTTTAAAATTCATCTCTAATTAACATAAGCAATTTCCTATGAACATATACATTTTCTCTTTAGTCCCGAATACTTACTGGTACAGTAAGGGCTCTGTGCTTGGATCGCATGTTAGGCAGAATTATGGGAATCTTTATAAACTCCCTGCTGCACTGCTTGGTTAGCTGAATCCAAGATTAGTAAATGGTCCTTGGAATGTAAGCAGAGTAGCCCCCCTGTTACTGCAGTTGCAGGGTATATACATAGCCATATATTCTTCTCCAGTCAGCCATAAGAAAGCCTGAGCCAACAAAAAAA
>VXBO01009237.1:172994-215475 GCA_013400135.1 Rhinoptilus africanus
AAAAAAAAAGCGTTGCCTGGTAAAACTGCAACTAAGTGAAATTTTTGCACTGGGAATAGTTTGTCATTCTTACCTGTACTCCTTGTCATTTGCAGAGTACCCATGTCTTAGTACTCTCTAGAATCAGGACTGCCGTCAGGTGACAAGTTCTGTTTCTCCATTCTCTGGAAGAGAATTTTATACAGATCTTCTACTTTGTGCTGGAGGTTAGCACTTACCTACTTGGATTTGCTTAAATCCAAGCAAATCATATTTTGAAAATTAAAATAAATTGTTGAAAATGCATCGCATATGGCATTTTCTACTGTTTTAAAGGAAGCAAATGCTGCTGGAAAAGGAAGAAAAATGTGAAGCTGGGCAAAGATGTTACATATAATGATTCAGGCACACTTTGTAACTTATAGTTGTCACATCATATCACAGATCTTTCTGCCTGCTGGAGAGGACGGCGAGTCAGCCTCTCTTTAAGTTTGGGAAAAACTGATTTTTCCCAAATTAATAGCTCATATCTGTGAAACACATAAATTACATCTGTGACATTGAGAATTCTGTTGAGTAGGAAACTTAAATGGTGTATAGGTACCTAAGTGAAAATTTTCAGTCTTAGAAACCCTTAGTCAGAGGATGCCTTGCCTTTGAGTGCCCAGACTCTACTGGGGTTGATTTTCAACAGGGTCTCTAGTATTCCTTGTCGCCTGAAGCTCTTGTACCTAGAAATGCTTTTGTGTGGGAAAAAAATTAATTACTCATCTTTCTCCTTCTGATGGGTTACGGAGCAAGCTTTGGTTTCCAAGTGCTTTTCTTGTTACAGGTTATCTCCAGATCACCCAAAATGGGCTAAAGATAAAGCTCACCTCATGTACTTCCAAAGACTGGCATTCAATTTGCTCTAGAACAGCTTGAATGAGAATGACATAGAGAAATGTTTTCCTGAAACTGATCTATCTACTGTGTTGCTTGTTAAAAAGCAGATTGCTTACTGTGGTGGCAGCGAAGGTGGAGATAGGGATGTAGTTCCTGCACACTCAACACCTGTCTTCTTCAGGGAAACATCAATTTCTGCTCATTACCATCATCTCGGAAATTGGTCTGACCTGCTGGGAGGCACTGATGGTTTTGCAAGGACTCAGAGTAGCTCTGTAGTATAGACAGATTTCTTGATGCCTAAAGGTCCTACATAACTCTGGTCATGGGGGCCACCCTTGATAGCCAAGAAGCAGAATACCTTAGTGTAAGTGATACAGCAACTTTTTTGTTGTTGTTGTTCAGCTTTCTGATCAAAAACCTTCGAAGCACCGCACATATTACCAGTTAGTCATGGCAACATCCCTGCCACATGGAAAACTCACCTTATCAACATTAAAAAGAAGGGAAAACAAGGCATGGAAACATAAAATAACTTACCTAAGACAGTATAGCAAGGCGCTGTGGAGGTAGGAAGAGCGCCTGGGTTTGAAACTTGTATCTGACGCACAAGTCCATTCTTCTCCCTCTGAGAGGGAAAATACTATGATAGCTTGTAAAAGGTTTATGCCTAGGATGGAATATATCTTCGCAAAATTCACTCTCTAAGTACACTTGTTGCTTAGGCAGTGCACAGCATCTAAGATGGAATACAGGTCTGCCTCTCCACACAGAGGGAAGACTACACATGAGCACCCATCTGAAAAGTGGCCGTGTTGAATCCCTCTGCTTACAAGCAAGCCGATGTATTTTGTGTTGCTATGTTCAGGCGCATGCAGGTTGTGTAGGTTGTTCCCAGGGAAAATGGTGTACAGCTGCAGCCTCACACGCTCCAGCAGTGCATAAGCTTTAGAAAGTAACAGAAGTACCTAAATGCACTTGTAGCGAGACTTTTCACCTCGATTTTAACAAAAGTATGAGGAAGCTGATTCTTCTGACCCTCTAAAGGGTGTTGTTGCCTGTTGCATGCCGTTGCTCCTCACCGCGGGTTCTGAAGGTGCTGCGGAGGTTTTGCATTCCACCTTCGAGTGAGCTGGACTTATGAACTGGAACTAAGATCAGAACTGGCAGCTAGGCTCATGCCAAATTGAAGTTTTATTTATTTGATCATTTCATTGCAAGGTAGACACTGTGTCTGTGGTTTATATCTTTAAAATCAAATAAACTATTTATATATGGTGAAGAACTGTAAAACACATAGACCTTATTCACTAATATTTTTATGGTTTCTTTACACTTGACAAGTAAAGAATTTGTGAAAGTGTTTTTTGTACCCAAAGCCCACAGATTTCTTGGGTATTTTTTAAATCAAGAAAAGGTACAATCTAGATTAGTAACACAAACTTAGCTCCCGTTTTTCCCTAATATGCAGCACGAACCCTTCGGAGTGAATTTTTAATACATATTTTTAGGGGAATACACTTGATAAAAACTTAAGAAAATACCAGAGACTTTTGTCTATTTAACATTTTCATGTTATTAAATGAGGATACCTCATGTGAATTTCAGGTCAGTGTGGAAATACAAATTAGCTACTGTTTTCCTTCCCCTCCTAATAATATTGTTTTGTTTACATCACCATGGAAAGCTTTATGCAAATGTCCTTGCCACACCGTATCCATTATACCTTAAAGAGAAAACAGTCTAATAAAAATTCTGAAAAAAGCTATTACTTGTAGGAAAGGAAGCTCAAAGGTCTGCAGTCTTTCAAAGTGTCATTTCTACTAACTTGAGCTTCGCAGAGGAAAAACTCAGAACTGTTCTTTCATAGAGACAAATTACTGTGAGCTCCAGATGAAGCCAGAGAAGCCATGGAGAGGCTGCAGTTTGCAAGCCAGGTTTCAACTGGATTTTTGGTCCTGTGGACAAGGAGCTCCTGGATGTTTTTGCCACTCCTGCTGACAGCTTGTCAGGTTGCTCCTGCACACACCTTTACAGCTGCAACTCCTGCTGCACATGCTGCAGGACATGTGGAAGGCCATTAGTGGTTTCAATCTGCATTACTGTCATCCTAAAGTACAATCTTGCCATGCACTTTGCACTATGAGGGCTAGGAAACCAGTATCTTCCGTAGTAATGACTTCCAGTTTACAGCCTTCATTTGTTATATTTCCTCAATAGCTGTTGTGTTGAGATTAACTGCATAAATGGTCTGCAGCTGGCTGTTATGAATTAAGGGAGTTTAATCAAAGTATTTCTAATGTACAGCATAATGATAATACATGGGGGAAGTACTATTTAAGAGATAATGATGGCTTCAGAAGATCACTGTTGTAATGTTTAGTGCATATGCCTTCAGCATTGAATTTGTTGTTGTTCTGAATATGCTTAATGGATCAGTGAAAAGCTGCCTAATGTGGGATTGTTTGATGGGGCTGACAGAGCTGGAATTAGCCCATTGCTGTTTACTGCATACAGCCATTAAGATTAATTGCTGCCAGATAATTTTGACTGTTTTTATCTTCGGGAAAAAGTGTCACTAATGGGTTTATAAATTGGTTCACTATTACTAATAGTAAGGCCAGTGTAACAGGAGAGGATGTCAGCAGCTAATTCTAAAGATAAAGGTAAAAAGTATAAAGTACTATATGACTTGCTAGTTTTAAGGGATAATGTTATCTAATAACAGACAGAATGATATATGATGCTCATTAATGCTATTTCCCGGGCTTTGGGTTGAACCTAATAGATGCTAATAAAGTCTTATTTGATGTACCATTAAAAAGCTCAATCTGTTTTCTGCATTAATGCACAATGTTGTTTATCACATTTTCAGTGACTAAAACCCAAACCCTCAATCTGTTACATAACTAAACAGTATCAGGCTAGTTATACCTATTTTTGTCTTTGTTTAGAGACACAGAAAAATTGATAGAGCAGCTGCTTTTCTGTATATACTGTACGCAGTTCACATCACTCAGCTTCCTGTCAACAATGACAACACTTCAGGTTTCATTTTAATGTATCCTCTTTTATATATATCGTCACCAGTAAATTCTGCAAAGTGCTTCCTCCAAGAGATAAATTAATTGGTTTGCACATGTCAGGAAATAGTGGTGGTGATGTGGGCAAAAGCTTATCCAAGGAGGACGAATCCACATTAGAGGTTAATAGTCTGGTACAGCACATATACATGCATGTGTAGTGCCTCTAATTTGCTGTGTATTAAAATGAAAGTTCTTTGTGCACTGAGTCTCAAATATAGCCCTTGTATCTAAGGGCATTGACAAGGGAGTGGGAAGAACACGCACTAAATAGATAGAAACACAGACAAGGAATGCTTAATGAAGAGGGGAAAACCAATAACTCATGAGTAGTGAAGTTGTTCTCTTCTCAAGTAGAGATAGTGTAAATTATGAAGTGATTCCCTTCTCAAGTTGAAAGAGCATTTATATTTTTCATGACCAATTTTTATATTGTGCTGAGAACATCTTCAATTTTTTTGAGGGGCCCTGGGTAGTAAAACAGTTCTTGTCTAAAAAAAAAGGGAATCTCAAACAACACCAGAAAAAGCTCTTTGCATTATTTTTCCCTTTCAGAATGCTAGCATGTGAAGACCTTTGAGAAGTGAAGAGGGAAAAAATAGAGTGGTGTGATCTGTTCTGCTGTATTTGTTGTTTCCACAGTAGTATTCCAGGTGGCATTCTTGTTTCTTTGCCATTAAGGACACGGACCTTTTATTCTGGTGTAGAATCTTTCCCCACTTTCAACTTCCATCCTTTCATCATATTTATACCATATGCCTGCAGATCTAGTAATGCAAGGGACCTTATATTATGTCGGGAAGTGGCTATGATATAAAAATATTCTTCCCCCTATTTATGTATCTGAACATTGCACAACGCTGCCTGGAGCTATCCATTCAGGTCTTTTCATTATGTCCAGATCCTGATTTCTTTCTCTCTCATATCCCCCACCATTGGCTGTATTGTCCATACCTAATCAATCATTTTCCAATTAAACTTTTGTCTATACACAGATCTAGCACTGTTTTGACTTAAATCGATTTAAAATCGGTTTCATTAATTCAGTACAAACTCTATGTAGACACATTAATGTTAGGTTACAAGCAGCTTATTTTGGTTTACTTTTAACTCAATATAAGTTAAACCAAGCCCTGTCAGGCTTATATTGATTTAAAAGAGCTGACACAACCTATTTCACTGTTTTAACTACATTGATTTTAAATCTTGTTCTTAGTTAAACCTAAGCAATTTGCACATAGACAGTCCCAAGTTTTGTTCCCAAAAAGTGTTGCCAATGTTTCTATGCAGGGCCCTGTGTAGATGCCCATTAGCCTCTCCTTTCTATTGTTAATGATTCTAAATAACATCTTGAGGCAAGCCTTGATTAGGTTGTTAACCAAGCTGTCTGTGGCAGGCAATTTAGGATGATAGCTTACACGAAAATTATTCCAGAATAAGGTGTAGTGTTGTGAGTATTTTAATGCAGAGTAGCCATACTGGAACAGTTCCAGGTAGAGACACTCTGATGGAGACTTGGGTGTTCTTGTGCCAGTTTGGACAGAACAGGACATCTTTCCCCTGCTCTAGGAGGGAACGGATGGCCTGCATTAGATGAGCCAGCCCAGACACCTTGGGCACCCTATGGCATCTCAAAGGGCACAAAACATCTGTGGTTACTCACCTGTTGTTCTGAAGTAAGAATGATTTTTTGAGTCTAAGTAATCTCCTTCCAAAGTAAATGTCTGGGAAAAATTTTATGCTAGGAGGGAGGGAAAGGAAGAGAGAGAGAAAGAGGAGAGGAGAGGAAGGAAGGAAGGAAGGAAGGAAGGAAGGAAGAAGAGAGAAAGAAAAGAAAAGAAAGAAAGGCAAAATTGAAAAACAGGCAAGATAGACACATCACACAATGGGATCCTATTTCACTAAGCAGGATCCTTCCAGTCCTTTACCTTGTAGGTGCACCTGTTTTGGGTCATGCCATGCATGCAATGGCTTGCTTCCTAATCTGCTATTTGGTACAAAGCTGCTCTGATTATGGATTTGCAGAAACAGCATGTTAATTCTGAGCTTTCTTTTCCAAATCAAGCACAGATTTTGGACTGTTTAACCTAGAAACAGCAGCCACTGAAGATACTCAGGTGTTTCTAAACTAATATCTATTAGGTAAAACAAAATGACTTTTTGCAGAATGCAAGGCCTTATCTTCAATGCAGTAAAGGCAATCTAATATAGAAAGGACTTCATTAAGTTTACACAGCCACAATAGTACCAAAGCTGGGCAAAAAAAAATATATATTTACATTGCAGTGCAGTATAAATGCTACTTGATCAGTTTCTCCTGAAAAACTTGACCAGTTTTTCAGGAAGGAGCTCTATCACAATTTATGTTCATTCTCAAAATTACAAGGAAGACCTGAGCTTCCTGAACTTTATGAGCATCCAGCTGCTTGTGGCAGTAAGTGACAGGCATCTGTCTTGCTGAAGCAACCCAGGTTTCCATCTTGCAGTCCTGAAGTATTGCTCAGGCTCAGCATAGCTACCCAAAAACCCTACATGAAGGTACTAGCCAGTTATGAAGTTACTCTAAGCACTATTTTTTCCTCTATATATGCTGTGTGATGTATGAAGTGAGGGCAACAGGTCCTTTCCAAACTTTCCTTTTCTCCTAACACTCTGTAATTCCACATACTTGCCTACAGCAAGCCCATTCCCAGTGGCTTCTGGAGGAAGAAGCAGTAGTATTACAGAGCATAACCGTATCCACACAGGTCTTGGGATATCGTTCATTTTCCTGGTCCTTTGCCACCACAAGTCCTACATCAATGACTTACAAAACAAATGTAACTGGGAGCAGGACTCAACATCAGATCTGCATTGTGCTCCAGGAAGTGGGACTCAGTTGACACTGGGAAATGCCTTACTCAGGAAACCAGGCTCTCTCAGTAGCCATTTCAAAGCAGAAATTTCAGTAAGGTGCTTTACAAGACTGTCTTTCCCTTTCTATTGACTAGACAGGAAGCCTTACGAGACTCCTACCTCAGATGCTTCATTTAAATATTTAAATTTAGACACTGTGAAAAGCCTTATAATTTTCTTTCTTTCAGGAAGATTTTTGGATTTGGTTGTCTTCTTTTAGGATGAAATTCATCCCTCTGAAGCAGCCCAGTTCAGGACAGAGAACCCTTCCAGTTCTTTGCAAACTCTGATTCAAAGACCTAATTCCAATACAGAGCAAACCCCTTATAAAGCCCTATTAAGTCCTGTTCGGGTTTAGCCATCCGGCAAGACCACTGTCTTGGAAAAAATCTGGACCTAGAGGGGTGCATAGTGTTTAGTCTGACCTACTGGGCAGACATGAATTCTGTCACACAGTCCTGTGTCTCACTTCAACCTCATCAAGAACTGTGATTCTGAAAAGAAAATCCTGTGGGAAATTTGTACTTTAGTCAAGGGGAAAAAAAATCAAGTCAGGCCTCCAAAAATTATAAAGTGTTACGTTAATTGCTTCTTTTTACTTGTCACCTTCTTGATTTGAGCTTTTACAGTTCATATTTTTGAACTTTCCTCTGCAGTCCAGACCGTTAGGAATGTCTTTTTTTTTTCCCTTAATAAAAACAGTGATTATCAGGTAATAATAGGATTTTTGAAGCTAAGGCATTAAAAATACTGATTGTTGTAAAATGCGTGATTAAATCACAAGTCTTAGCAACACCATAAAGTGTCTTTCCTTTCAGGAGTAGTTATCGTATATTTGTTTGAAGCAATTTCTCAAATGAAACTGCTTTTTTTTTCACATATACACAGACTTGTGCAAGTTAGGAAGAAAAGAGGGGATGAACCCAGGCAGTGGATAAGTGCTGGGAAAGTGTGGAGTGATATATCATGCAGCCATTCTATTTATCAATGTCAAAAATTCTTTGTCTGATTCATGAAATGTTATTTTATCACCACACAAGGATATGTGGAGTGCTTTATACAACTGAAGTATGAATGTAATAAATTGCAAAACTTTCTCTCCTTAAATTCACACTTGAAAATGATGTGCTGAAATTTTCAAATTGACCTAATTAGGAATATTAGGAACAAATGCAGATATTTAATACGGCAAATGAAATAGGTTGAATTATTTTATTTTTTAAATTCAAGTCATGGAAATATTATCCTGAAATTAAACTATTTAACATGGAAGATTCTCTCAGCTTCAGACAGTTTCAGGCCAATTCTTCCCAGACTGCAGCTATTACCTAGAAAAATTACGTAACTTGCCTTTTTTCTGCAAATCGCTGAAGCCCGACTGGTGCTCCATTATTAACATCAGAACTGTCAGCATATCAGGGAGGCAAAGCATTCCTACCAGCAGCAACAAAACCATGCTCGCACTTAGAGAAATCTTCCTTCAATCCTCTTCATACCAAGCAGAGAACTACTTAAAGTACAGTATGCTGAAGGTTGGATTCATTTCACTTTCACTATCTGTAAGTTAGAAGTCGCTGTTAGATGTCTATAAGTTAAAGTCAGCTTGACTCCCTTTCTAGACAATGAAGAGAGATAGGCACCTCCAGAGGGTGATTCATCCCATCTGAAGACAGGTATCGAAGAGAGATGGAAGGAATCACCCTTTGGAGATGCCTATCTCTCTCCAGTGACTACAAAGGGAGTCTGTGGTGAGTGGCTTAAACTTGACAGCTAAAGTTATGTGAGATGAAATCTAATCTGAAGCATAAATAACACAGGATGAGCTTTGCTTCTGTACTGAAGAGAAGGTTATTAGTGATGGTTATTGGAAGCATTCTGAACGAAAAATGCACAAATTGGATCGCGCATATTAGCTAGCTTGAATTAACTTGGCTGTGCATATAACAACACTGATATGTCACAGGTGTCAGAGCCTCCTTAAAAAGTAAGAAGGACAAGTTCAGTAAGGGGCCATGGTTCCAAAAGAGTGTCATGCTCAGCTGGGAACCTGAGCAGCTTCTGAATGTTCCTGTTTCTCTCAGTGTTACCTGTTTAACAACTCTCTTACAGTAATGACGACCCTGGGCATCTTTTTTACCATCTAAGTGCCATTTGCCTCTGTTCCAGTTGAGATCCTACCAGTATGGCAAGTTAGTCAACTTGCATTTTACAGGAAGTGCAACTGTATTATAATAACACAAAAAGTGTCAAAATATTTTCCTTTCACATAATTCGCATTAACTTTCCAGCCCAGCAAAGTATTACTCATTTTAGTTTAGAACCTGAAGACAGGCAAAAAATATCTTCCCCTGGAAACTGTAAGCAGTAGTCTGTGCAGCACCAACTGATTGGCTTTCACATTTCTTCAGACTAATCCTGTCTAGAGCAGGTGGGGGCCTGTGAAGTAATAGCTCTTGACCCTGGCTCTCCCCTAGGCTCCATACAATGTCTTCATGACCCTAAAGCTTCTCTTTATTTCAGTTCAAAGAGTCTGACATCAGAGAGAGTTGTGCTGGAGCCAATGAGACTGATGGGTCTCATACCACGAAAGTGACCACACACGTGGCATGCCATAGAGTTTGCCATGATGGGGTTTTATGAGTGTGCAAAAACTGATGAAAACATGGCTGAATACAAGATGTAATAGGAATATCAGCACAATAGAGGATCAAGATAAAAATGTCTGAACAGGTCGCTGTAATTTTTTTGAGTAAGTATACTCAAATGGACCTTATCTGGTCATGGCTTTGGCTATTTTAATGAAGGAACCAAAATTTTAGCTTTTAGCTTTGCAGCCTCTGCTAGAAAGAATATCAAAAGAGAAAGAATTCAGAATACCTCTGCAGCCTGGGTATTTGTGTCTTTATTAATAGTTTCTTGAAGATAACAGTGGATAGACACAATTTTATGACTGCACTCAGAATTTCAAAGGGTCTCCCATATCAACCTTGCCACCACTTTCTCTTAAACTGTATTGTGGGCACCTATATATCCAAGAAGTTTCCCCTGATATAAATCAATATGAGTAGAGAATGAAGGCCTTTGCACTTAATTCCAAGAGACTTCTTTGGAAGATGTAATTCATGTGTATCTGAGTATTTCATCACTACTTAGATGTTCTGTCAGCTCTGTCTTTTAAATCTAGGTATTTTTAGTATTCTTAGTGTAACACATGCATGAGAAAATACTGTAGCTGTGAAAGTCCAGATTGTGCAATCTACTAACCTAGAAGGTACTGTCACTTTTATGTGCCCTATATTTTATTCATCCATAACTCAAATAAATGCAGATTTTTAAAAAATTTATCTTTAGCTCTTGCCTTGCTTTCCAGCCCTCAGCGTTTGGAATTTGAGAATCAGGTCATCTAGATAAAAGCCACAGTATTTGCTCACATGCTATGCACCTGCAGTAAACATTACCACAAAAATAAACAGTATTTTACATCTTCCTATAGGTAAAAATTCAAAATATTGCAATTAGATAGATTTTATTTCATTGTTTGTAAAGATATCCTTTTCGTTTTCATGATCGTCTCAACCCTTAGGCAGGTAAAACTAAAATCAGAAACTTATATTTAAATCATCCATCTAGACAGAAAGATTTATAAAGTACCATTTACTTGGTGAATATTTCACTCTAAGTTATCTAATGGTTTTCTAAAATTAGATGCCACTTTCAAAAAATCAAAACTGTCGGAGTTATTAACAGCACCTTTTTAGGGATATTGTTAGATATACAAACATCTGGGGAAAAATACTGGAAGAACAAGTTGCATCAGCTTTGAATGGGTTTAAAACCACACATTAAAAGTAAAAGCTTATGTTTGTAGGAAGAAGCAAATTGGTTGAAACCCTGACCCCACCGTAATTATTGAGATTTCACCCTTTGCCTTTTACTATTCAGACACGTTCCTAGTGACCATGACCATGAGAAAGATTCTTGCACAAGGACATTTGAAATGGTAGGCTCTGTCTCTTGAAACAGTAGCTTCATTTGACATTTCTGTGCTTCTGTATTTCTTATAGTCAGTGTACAATATGTGTCCCAGCTTGAAGGCTTCTAATAGTTGATAGAAGATAAAAATAAATGTTGCTATTTACAGATCCAAAAATTCTTAAGAGCAGGAGTGAAAAATGTTTTGACTGTTTCATAAAACAAGTGTGAAAAATGGCCAGTGAATCATTTTTAAAGGGTCAGTATTAAATTTGTATTACTGCAGTTAAATCCTAGCTAGGGATTGGAGCACAAATTCAGTAAAAAATAAATGAAAAGATCTGATCTGTATTCTGCAGACTTAGTCTCCAAGTCTCTGGTATTGAGGTGCTGGGCCCTAAATGTTTCTGCCTTCTCTAATGTATCTTCAAGTATATTCTATTATCTCCTTATACCGAGTTATTTTAATCTTCAGCCTCTTTTAATTTCTTTCAGTCTCTTGATTTTACGGGCTCAAAAGTGCACACTCTGACCCTTGAGAGCACAACGTGTGAGATTTGAAGATGGCAACCAGCTTTTGCCCAAAAGCAAGAGCCAGGTTGCCAGAGAACATAAAACCACCACAAAAGATAGAAATGGATGAGATCTGGGGAGGAAGGAGAGGAAGAGAAGGAAAAAAAGGATGAATTGAAGAAGGAGAGAGGTGATTGGAAAGACACTATGAGAAGTGCTTAGATCTAGCTCTGTGAGGCTACACAATGCTAAGTACACTGAGAAAAGTGGTCATGGGAGATTAAGGTAGTAAAATAAAATGTTGACAGAAAATGAGAGGGTTGAACCCAGAGAAGGCAGAAATGGACAAACATTTAAAAGGATTTAGCAAAATGGTGGGCTGTTGAGAGCTTTCTGACATTTTTACCCAAGAGCTGAGAGCCTGGCTGGCTCAAGGTACAAGCAACAGCAGGGAGTACCCCAGGACAGCAGGCTCTTCAGGTTGCAGGATGCCATTACTGCCTCCTGGGTCTGTGCTGGTGATGCAGGAGGACCAGCTTGCTGGTTGCTTCTTTCCAGGAGAGGCAGAAGCAGCAAGGAACACGCTGCAGCCACGAGTCCAGGGACCATAGCCCACTTCAGTGCATTTCCTTTCCCTTCCCCATCCCATTCTGGAGCAGCTCTCAGCAAGGAAAAATTCCATTTTGGCTCCAACCCTGGATATTCCTGTCTCTCTGGCTGTCAGAAATACCTGTCATTACTAAATTTCTACTAGATTTAAGAATCATCTGGGGCAACTGGCAGCAAAAACATTCCATCTCTCATTAAAAAAAAAAAAAAGAGAGAGAGAAAATGCTTACTGCTGAGGGACTGCAGCTTGGTGATCCTGGTTTCAACACATGCCTAACTTAGAAGCATGCAAATAGGACATTGGCTTCAAGGGTACAACTTTTGTGTTTAAAGTTACTCATATCTTGAAGTAATCTGCCAAGGACCATCATTGATTGAAATGCTAATGTGTAAAACACTTAGCTAGCTATGATATGATTGGGATAAAGCAGCATAACTTGATAATGGATAACCTATCACTCTTTTCTGCAAACGTTCTTTGAATGCAGCAGTAAAATACAAGATTTTAAAAAATGGGGTTAATCTAACGAATTTGGATTTTCTGAAAGTTTTTTTGCAAGTTCCTTGCAGAAAACTGTAAACAGTAAGAGCATGCGGGAGTGCAGTGGATTAAAAACAGACCATCACAAATCAGAAACTACTCCATTTCTAGTTGTAAAAAAAAAGAAGTAATTAATACTGGGATACTGTAAAGCTGCATGTTGCCATTGATATTGTTTTGTAAGTTAGTGACAAGAAAATCTATGTGAACACTGCACTGGCCATGCTTAGGGGTATCACAGAGGCTGATCAACACTAAAGAAGTTTACATAGAGCTCCGGAGAGGTTGAAGGAAGTGAGGTGAAAGGACAGCGTGATAGCAGGTGAAATTCAATGAATGCAGGTTAAAGCATGTTGAAGGAGGAATCATTTGAACTACTGAGATCTCTGAGTTTAAAGAGCAGTGAGTTTAAAGAGCAGTGAGTTTAAGCTAATGAAAGTACCTTCTGAAAGAGAGAAGTGGTGATGGCTGCCCTGGTGCAGTTATTTGCTGAAAGAGGTTTGGCATTCCAGAAGGCATCAAAGAGCAAAAGAAAACAATAATACGGAAATTATTATCATGTCAGTATATGACAGTGGCATAGCATTATTGGGGGAACCATCTTCTTTTCAAGACACATTTTCTCTAAAAAAAAAAAAAAAGCATAGCAATAAAAAAGGAGAGAATTCAAAATGTTTGTGGAAATCATGAATGATATGAGATAATGAGATAAAAAATGATTTTTTCAAGAAAAGGATATAAGACTAGTGATTTTGCACATTAATTTCATCTATCATCAAGACTTCACTCTCTGACTAAGTAGATACTGGCATACTAGTAAAAGGTACTGGTAAATAGAGGTAAGATACCAGGATAAGCTCAGGATTCAACTAGCCCAGCATGGGAATTCTTAAGTCAAAAAACTATCATCACAATTAATAGGTTACTGTTTTGACTGCAAAATAATTCCTGTCCCTGGCTGCATGCCCTGTCTACCCTCTGACCTCACTGCCTCCAAGAAATTTGACAGAGTTGTGAAATCTAAGAGATGCTCCAGTTCTTAAAGGTTTATAAGGGTCCAGGCACAGAGGAAGGAACCCCTTAAATGGTCTGGGGGAGGGAGATTTGCACCTTCTCAGATGGGAAAACCTGCAGTGCAGAGTGACTTCATAAGTGACTAAACCTGTAAAAAGTTTTTGTCAGATCCTGGACCTTTTTAGAAGCCAAAATACAACAGTCAGGAAACAGATTCACAGGAAACCGGATTTCATTAGTTCCAGGGCTCAAGGGACTTGTTTCAAAAAAACACCTCACCTGTCTTATAGGACTAAATAATCAGGCACAAAGACATGTCTTTACAGACAAATGAAGCTGATCTGCCCATACATGGAACTCTTCAGGTGTTTTATAAGAAGAAAGGTAACGTTTAGGCTGAGGATCTTCTCTGTGCTTCAGGAAGATCTGGAGACTGAATCCTGCTGAATGCTTACTTTTTGTTCAGACCTTTCCTGGATGCTGGGCTTACTGGGGTAACAGACAAATTTGATCCTGAAACAATGAACAATTGAAACTACGTAGTCCCTCTGAACCCTCATAGCAACCACCGTATTGCACACATATGGGCAAGTGATATAGAGAGGCAACACAAAAAAACATGGATAAAAAGTTAACAACCCTTTTCCTGAGTGGCACAAGACAGTTGACGGGCTGCTTCTGTTCCTGCCCTCCCCACAATTCCACCATGAAAAAAAAACCTTGACTCCCTTTAAATTCTTGAAGATCCTAATTGATCTGAGCCCCAAAAGTCACAAGCTTTAGGTGTCTTACTCTTAAACCCTCTCGCACATATATGTCCATGCAGATAGGTGTATGGATCTGAATACCCACTCAAAGAACACGGAGTGCCTTGACCTTTTTCTTGGAATTAAAAAAATCCTGGATACAAATTTATTTTCCCAATTTTGTTTTCCTTTTCTTGGTCAATAACAACTAGTAACTTATTCAGTAGCTTAGGCTCTTAATGTCTTCCCTTTCAGTCTCAGCTGCAGTAATATTTGTTTTCCTTATTTCTCCTCCAGGCTCTTTCTTCCTTTTCAGACTGGTTGTATGCTTATAATCTATCCATCCGGCCCCACTTCTCTCAGTCCTTCTCATTGCACTCTCTTTCTTACCCCACCAACACTTAATGACAACTTCCCCATCTCTACTTTCATCAGTCTTTGAAATCACTCACTCCTCACCAGCTACTCATCAGCTTACAAACTCTTTGAAGCCTTATTGTAGGTTAGGCTGTATCCATATTAATAAAATAATTTGTTTTGGGGCCATTTTCTGCAGTGAGGCAAACTAGCACAGAGTGACTCATTCTTACCCTCTTATCTTCTGAAATGGGCTGGCCAGATCCAGCCCCTACAAATCTCCGCTAATTCCCAAAACCTGCCTGGGAACAGTTTGAAGACTACCAGATGGACCAGTGCAAAACCCTGTCAGAGACCACTCAAAATTTCCAAAAGGGACAGTCAAGTTCCAGTATCACCTCTAGCACTGTTAAATTTACTGCTACAGCCATATTCACCAGCAGCAGAAACAACCTTTAAGGCAGTGATGTACATAGCAGCTGACTCCTGTGATTTGCAAGAACTGGAATTCTAAACCAGACCCAAGCTTTTTCCCTGTGTAAACTGATTTCTAGTTTTGAAATGTAGTCATTGGCTTCCCAGCAGCTGATAGCTTTAAAGCTGCCTGAAGCCAAGCCAGCTTCTCTGCTGAGCAGGCAGTATGGTTTCTTGCCATAAAGGAAACAACTTGAAAGGCAGCCTGTTGACCGTGTAAAGGATGGATGTACAGGATTTTGTTCAGAGCCAGTATTTTCCTGCCATCCTCCCCAAAGAGACCTTAAACCTGGAAACCACTGCTTTCACAGACAAATTCGAGTCTCAGACATAATTAAACAGCCTTGACACAGCACGCTACTGCACACCAGCGAGGCTATGGTAACTGTCCACTACAAATATGAGATAAAGTGACATACGTTAGCCCGCAGTGAAAAGGGACTAACCTAAGCCAAATTACTCTGACTGTGCCATGGGCTAAGAGCATTTGCACAGGCAGTTATTGAGGCTCGGCTGATGCATGGTAACAGTTAACCAGAGTAATTTGATCATACGTCTGATCTCAAAAACAAAATAGACTCTAAATTGCTAGTATGGTATATGGGAGATGTAGCCATGACATTTTGTTACATTACCATCTGACCTAACAAGAATGTAAAAGATACACTCCCTTCCTGGCATTATTTTAACACAGCATTTTTACCAGTCTGACTTATGAAAACAAAAAAAAGTGTTATATTTAAACCTATAAAAATGCAGTTTATTCCTCTTTGATAAGGCATAACTTTTTTTAGCAATTGTAATCTGTAACATTACAGCCTTAGGAGGTAATTTACTAAATAGGACAAAATTAGCTGATTTTTGGACCATTTAAAGGAACATTTCTGTTGAAAGCATATAAAATGTATTAAAGTAATCTCTAAAGTCTTTACCCCTGCTTGAGATTTTAATTTACTCAGAGCTAATAAATTATCCCCTTTCAGAAGCTATTGAAAATTTTCACTTAAATCCTTTTTAAAACTTAATGTGTTCAATTGAATCTTAAGCAATTTATACACACATACACAGAGCTTGAGGTGGTCACCACACCAAGGTGAAGGCTGAAAAGAGGTTAGATTAGCACTAACTCCTCTGCCCTTTGGGATTGCTGGGGTGCTATTAATGAATGTGAATTCCCTCCTCCCCCAGAGCCCTCCCCCTTCATACGCACTTGTCTGGCTGTCAGGTAATTACTTTTCCACAACAGCATTTAACAAAATGCCCTGTTCAAAGCCCAGTCCCATTTTCTCTCCAGCTGAAGGATGCTGCTGCAATCAGGGAAGGGAACAGCAGATCTGGGTCACCCTAGCACTCCGGTTCGCTGGGACACAAAAGCTTGCTTCATCTCAGACAGGGCTCTGTGTTACAGTTGCACACTTATCAGAAATATTTTTTCAGGCTATCAATTATTATATTTGAACATCGCATCCTCGCTCTAGGGAGCCCTTAGCAAGCTGTAGCAAAAATCAATCCAGTTTTACAACTTTTATCTTGGCACAGCTCCAACTCTTTATCTACCTTGTGCAGTTATTTAAAGATGCGGTGGCTTTTTTTCTGGAGTATAGATATATTCCTGACTAGAACTTGCCCTTCGTGTATGTAATACCCTTCTTCTGGGTGAGATTGATTTGTGCAGTGGCTTTGGGTTTGTTTTTCGTGTTTGACAGTTCGTGTGACTGTGGCGAGGTTTGTGTGGCTGGGTACCCACCTCTCCCGGTCAGTGTGTCTTTCTCACAGTGGTGGCCACAGAGCCTCTTATTTCAGTGAATATGCACGTGGGTTGGAGCCCACTCTTGTTCAGATCTCTTTAACGTTGGCTGCAGCCGCAAAAAATGGCATCCAAAAATCTGTCCACGTGTTTATTCTGAGCTTTATTTTTCCAGTGCAAAGCCCACCTAGGAGATTACCAAGCTGGACTTCCCCCTCTCCGTGTGTAGGTGCATGAGACAGCTTCGCCAGCACACCTTGAGGACCACCTGCATCAGAAGGGGTTATGAATCCCAGCAGCAGCAGCAGCACTTCAAAAGGTGACACTATTGCTCTCTCAAAAGGTGACTGCCGCCCAGATGATAGAGAAATTTGGATAGCAAAAACTGGTCTTAGATATTACTATGTCAGTGTAGCCTGCAAAAACAGACAGCAGATGCTGGGCTTCAGTGAAGTTACAAAAGAATAAGCATTGAAAGAGAAAATCTATCTTAGAGCTGTACTTTGAAGGGGTTCTATATTTATTTTAGAAGCAGACCCAGTTTCTATTTCCCTATTGAACATGCATGCAGAAGCTTACAGAGCCACTAATCAGATTGCAAGGATTTCCATGTTTCTCACTCTCTACTTTTCAACTCAAAAATGTGTTCTACCACTTCCTATGAAAGTTATTTCATTAAATTCCCTCACAGCAGTTAGTTCAAGGGCTAAGAGACATCCCTTCATTTACACTATACAAGTTAACATAGAGCAAATGCTGGAAAGTCAAAAAAAGCATGGGTTTGGCTCATTCCTTCCAGCCTGATTGCACAACCAGCCATGGTCCTCCTCAGAGAGACTCTGTCTGAAAGGGTGTAAGGCCACGGTGGTACACGTGCGCACCCACTTTCTCTGGGGGGCTGGCAGGGAGCTAACTGAAGCTTCCCTATGTAAGAGAGTAATTGTGAACCAAGTGTCTTGGGGGCTGCTGGAGCAGTGGGGAGGACCTCTGGTTTGTCTGAGCCACAACCTGCCTTCAATCAGAAAGTGATTTCACCTCTTGACCCAACAGAGACAGCACGGGATGAGAGAGTGACATGAGTTATGTGGCCAGTAGCAATGGCTACACAACACAGCAAAACCAAATCCCTGCCATTTTCATAGTATAATGTGTACTTTAACAAATCCCTTGAATACATATTCATTTGCAGGACTGGTGTCTTAAGGAAAGTAACTAATGAGGTTTCCCCTCCCCCCAAGCAACATAAAACTAGCATCCAGACACCTTTGAGCATGTTGTCACAAGAGCTCGTAAGTGAAGCAGGATATAGATAGATCCATCCTATGGAAAATGCTTCCAACAAAAGGGCTGATGTTTTTGATTTGATTATTTTATAGTTGTAGCTCACTTCTCTATATTTCCTTTTTAATCAGTATTTGTGACAGCGTGCTAATGGTGAGACCATAAATCAAAGTTTTGGCCACTTGCAAATATGTTTTTAAATGAAGAAAAATTTATTATTTTCAAATTCTCCCACTTTGGTACCTGTCTGTCACCTGTTTCATTTAAAATAATTTTTGATTATTACACAGAGTTCTGTAGGGCTAGGCATTTGACAGCTAGCTATATTTAAGGAGCAGATGACATGGTTTGCCTGCTCATAGAAAACATCTTCTAGAATAAATGGTGCTATAAAATATAAAGTAGCCTTACTGAAAACAATTTTTCCGCTCCTTTTCTTTTTTTGTGGGGAAAAATTACAGAGGAAACATGTAGAAATTCTAATCTCAGTGTAGGTTAAGTAGGACTAGATGGTTGGAGCCATCCTTATTTACTTGCGTAATCTAACTTTGCAGGGAAAACAGGGGGGAGTTTATATTTTGTGACTCATGTTAAGAAAAAACAAGGAACTCAATATTTGGGTTTAAGCTTCTGATTTCGTTTCCTAGTTAAGGTTGGAATGTCTGCTGGAACTTCTTCTTAGCTTTTGTTGATTTCTGTCATTCAAGAATCATGAAGTAAATATTTATTAACATGAGAACCCTCCTCCCTTCCTGCTCTTCATATTTGTGCTTCTTATGCTAACGAACTTACTTTCACAAGGGAACCACATTCCTCCTGGGTCTGCATCAGTTCTGGTGCCAACACATTAGTTATTTAAATGTAGTTTTATATTAATTTTTCATATTGTAATGCATTGTTCCCTGCAAATATACATGTAGCTGGTTTTCAACAGTAAACAAATATATATTAAAGACATTGTTACCTGCAAACCTTTCATCTTTCCTTTTGCTTCCTGTGATAATGGTGGCCATTTCTCACTCTCGTCCTCTGTATTCTCAACCGTCCTCTTTCCCTACTATACTTCTTCTGCAGTGACTGCCACCAGGGAGTTGTTTTCTTTTTTCTGAAGTAGGCTATTGATGCAGACACAGAATACTTAAACTACATATTTTCCATGCATTCAGTATTTATCTCTAGAATCCTCAAAGTCTGACATAAAGGCTTGTAGTCTTTGAATTGGGAAACCCAGCAAGCAAAACAGGAGTTTAGCAAAAGCTAAAATAGACGTACTCTTGAAAAACAACTTTACTAGCACATCAGTGATACTTGGGAAAATATAGGGATGGTTACTCTACCACACTCTTCCTGCTTTCTCACCAATAAAAAAGGAAGATATACTGACTAAATGCTTGCAGATGCATTTGCATGATACAAGATCACAGTTACGTCATGAGAAATCTTGTTGTTTACCAATTAAGTAAAAAATGACAACTACTGTTCTTTGTGAAGTGAGAGCTATTACTTCCAAAAGACATGCTTTTAGACTAAAAAGTGGAAACTAGACTTCATCACACATCATATTGCCAGGGCTACCATGTAATATATCAAAAGTTCAGGGCTGGCTGCACCCAAGCTGCTCCATTTAGAGTCATTTAAAATTATCAGATGTTTTGATCTCAGGAGTGGGTCGCTATAATACAATTTGATAGCAACGTTGAAGGCTTTGACAACATTCTCCCAAGAGTCCCAAAGAAACATAGACATGAAACCAATGAACTATTACCTGAGATGTATGTGAGGCATTGCTTTAAAAGTCTCAATGCTAGGGAGGTATAAGTCAGTTAATGAGTTCCTAGTCTTTGAAAAAGGCTTCACAAATGATTCGGGGAGCTACAAACCAGTGAGTCTGACTTCCGTATCAGGTAAATAAAAGAAACTACAACAAAGCAGAGAATGAATAGATATCTAGATAAATATGATATATGTCAAGGAAGATTCACCTGGGCTTTTGTGAAAGGAAGCCCTCTCTTGCAAATCAAAGAAAGTTCTTTGAGGAGTCATAAAGGTTATGAGCGATGGTGACTCAATGACTCTGTACTTAGACTTTGAAAAATAATTCAACAAACTCCCTCAGAAGAGATTTCTAAAGAAATTAAGCTGTCATCGGTGCGAGGGAAGGAGCTTACATGGATTAATAATGGGTTAAAAGAGAGGAAAAAGTAGGTGGGAATAAGTGGTCAGTCTTCACAATGAAAAGCTATTAATAGCAGGATTCATTCAGGGCCCTTGGCATGAGTGTTGTCCAGAGTGTTAATGAATGACCTCTAACAGAGAGCAAATAGTCAGGTGACGAAGTGCATGAGTGAGACAGAATAACTCAAGACACTCAATACCAGTACCAGTGACAGAGTATTTCAAAAGATCTTCACATGTCAATAGTAAATGAAATTCAGTAAATGGCCATGTAGTTGTGTACATGTGATATGGAATAATGGATTATAAACTAACTACTACTACTCAGGAAAGACATGTTGGAACTGAGGATGTTTTTCTGCAAACATAAGTTCAATGATGAGAAGCAGCCAGAAAAGCAAGTAAACCTGATTCTGAATATTTCACCCAGTTTAGTTTACTAAGAGGCTATAGGAAACAGGAAAAAAGTGGAGGAGAGGAGCAAATTAAGAAGGGTCATAAGTAGAATGGAATAGCTTCCTTAGGAGGGGCTGTATAGCCTGAAACTCTTTAGCAGTAAGAGAATATGACCGCCATTTAGAAGTCCATATGCAAAAATGAATAGGAATGTTATTTTGTATAATTGGAGAACATGTGGTCACACACTGAAAATACTGAATACCAGATTTAAAACAGATAAGGAAATCACTATTTTTTCTCCTCAAACTAACAAAATAGGGGAATTCATTGCTGGAAGATGCTGTGAGGAAAAAAAAAATCTAAAATATTATTAAAGAAATTAATGGATAATGAAGCCATCAACATTTTTGACACATTCTAGATATGTACAAGAAACTCCTACACTGCTCATAGTTCCACTCTTAGAAGTATCACTCTACACTTAAGCTTTTCTCCAGTAATACATGTCAGGTCACTTTCAGACATACGGTATTTGATAAAATGAAGCTTTGGTCCAACTAAGTATGGCTACTTTTATATTCCTATGAAATGAAATAATGTACAATTTCCAAATAAAATGTTTTCAGTATTTCTGTTCCCTGTCATTTAAAAAGAATAATTTTTTTATCATGAGTTCAGGAGGTGGAGGTGCTGAAATGCTAGGAGATATTTGCAGAAATTTTCTCATAGCTGGTATAAATTACTTGCTAGCTCAACATTCTGTATTTTTTAACAAAATAAATGCTATAAAAAATGTCTGATATACATGATCTCTGTACTTTGTCAAGAATTATCACGTATTTCAATTCACTGACTAAAATCTTGTTTTCCCTTGATCATTATAATTTCTTCTATTAATTATACTAAACTACAGAAAATAACTCATTCTTCCTGTTTGCGTTAAAAATAATGTCTATATAGCATAATAAATAAAATGCATATGTATGGAATGAAAAGGCATTTATTGTTGACATTAAAACCCTGAAAATCAGGAAAGGATATTTTAATCAGTATCGACCGCATCAGTTCTTCCTTTGTGAAAGAAATCACTAAACGATAAGGTGTTGATCATTTCTATTTTTAAGGGACAGGTACCTAGTAGCTTTACTTCTAGTAGAACTCTCCAGGTGGGCAAAAGACAAAGCAGTGAAGATGGCTTTTCTGTTCATTCAATGCTACTGATGAGGTACTCAAGGAGGGCCTTAAGTATCTCATGTATGTGCTCATGCTTTTGCTCTCCCATGGCAGTTAGCTTTCTTCTTCATCATCCTTAGTTGTGTCTATCAAAAAGAACTATACAGCATAAACTTTCGCATTTTTTTAATGTATATATCATGATGATCATATTTTGAAATATCTCCTATTTCCCACCGTCTCTGTCATGTTCATTTTAGTAACCAAAATAAGTGACAAATAATATTGACAGGAAAGAACCAGATAAAAATGGAAAATACAACAGGATATAATACAAAAAAGGGAGTATAAACCAAAGAAACTGAAAAAAGTTTTGCATATATTCTCTTTTGTCCTTAGGGGCTCAAGTTTACCCATCAGTGAAATAAATGAATAAGTTCTCTTCATCTCCAGTGACTGCAATCTTATCTTACTATAAGATTAAATTCTAGCATCATAAATCAACACTTAGAATTAACATTAGGAGTCTGCCAACCAACCCAAGAAAATGTCAATTGATTTGGTTCTATTCGTAGGTCTTGATAATTGTCATTTGTCCCATATATGTGTATTTTATATTTACACGTATTTGTTTAAACAACATGACAGACACAGTAGGTATTACCTAGAAAGTACAGGGGCAAGATGGAAAAAGAGAGAGGTTATGAGTCAGTCACAATTTTCACAGCTTTATCTCCTTATTAGTTCTTGGGTTTGGGGTTTTTTTTCTGTATGTTGGATCCTATCATGGTTTTGGAAGATTTTACCATACTAGTTTTAAAAAGACAAACCCTGGAGTTATTTAGGCTTAGCAATGCACGTTATTTAAATGTCAGGAATGAAAACTCAGAACTGATTGGAACAACAAATTCAACCAATGAAATGGAGTTTCTTGAAGGTTTGTTTTTAAAGTACTCAGAAGATTCCCACTGTCTTAAACAGCTTCCCACTGGCTTGTCCTAGGGTCCAAATCTTGTCCTTCCTCAGTCACTTGTGATTGAACATTGTGTATTGATGCATTGTAGACCAACCTTCTTCAAGACAGACCACGTGGGGGTGGTTGGTTTATACAACATAAATCTTGCAAGTTACTCCCTCCTTTTTAGCAACAGTCTGCAGAGATATTTTGGGATTGCTCTGCTTAGGGACATGCGCATTTTCCCTATGTTGCCCAGGCACAGGGACAGATAAGGGTGAGAAGCACACATATGGAGGTAGAGGGCAAGTTGATTGTCATCTTTTGGGCTTCCCCAGCTGCTGGCACTGCCTTGCTCACTCCTACAGGGCTCAGAATCTGCTCCACAGAACACTTCAATGGCTTGCAAACCTCCAGCAGGCTCATGGAGTAGGCAGTATTGCTGTTAATATGACCCTGCTTTTGGCAATTGGGTGCTAGGAAGTTGTCACACTTCTTCCCACTCCCTTTGAGATCAGATTAGATCCACCTCCCTGCCTGTTCCCTACCCTTGATTGACAAATCAAGAAGTGGCTGGAAGGGGGAAGGTAGAAAACAGAGCTGCTAAATATCATGTACCACTCAGCACGCACCTGATAATGAGGCTGAAATATTTAGATGGGGGAACCAGGTTTACATTTGTCATGGAAATGGGACTTCAGCACTGTGAACACTGTGAGGGACAAATGCATCCAAGCAGGGTGGCCACCACAAGTATGATCAACCTGGCTGCCGGCCCCAGCTGTGCCACCTCACCCCGGAGAAACCCTGTGATGTTTCAAGTCAAGGCCAGGAAGACAGGCTCTTCCAAAAACCGCATGCCTTACCCCCCCCCGGTCTGAGCCCACTCTACAAGGAGGCCAATTATAAGGTTCTCATTTAAGGACTGGGTTTCCTCCCTGCTTCGTGGTGATTTTGTCAGTCTGTCTATTGTTGCAGCTAAAAAATTGTTTTCTGAGTATCCTGGGATGCTTCTGGTCCCCCTTGCACTGTGAATTGTGTTGGCAATCCTCGCTGGGGCAGATTAACAGCAATGGCACAGCTTTGACTTTTGTCCCATGAAATCCCCAGATTAATAGCCTACATCATAACAAGCCTGTTCCTAATGAACATTGAGGGGTTTTTTCTTTTTGTTGTTGTTATTGTTGTTTGTGTTGGCGATTATTTATTGTGATGTGAGTAATTCCATCCCTTTTTGTATTTTTTCTGTGGCTGAGAAACTTATTTTTAACTATGCTGCTATGATGTTATGTGAATTGTGTTAAAAAGAGGTCAGAAGGAAAGTGGTAAAGGGCGTAAGTGGTATGCTTGTTTCCTCTTTCTATTTTGGTCCAAAAATTGTACACAGAAATTAAGAACAAAAATATCACCTGACTATGCTTGACCCTCAGTTCTTCCCATTTACTAATCTCTTGTATCATGCACCAACCAACTAGCTTACCTTACATTCAGATCTCCCTCAAGGGGCTAATAACTCAGTATTTCTTGCACATATAAAGAGAAAAAAACAAGATAATCTCTGTGCTGTTGCAATCAGCTGCAACAAAGATTCCCATTGTCTTATTACAGAAGTTTATAGCCCCTTGGCTCAGAAAGGTCAGATTTATTGTTGCCTATTTACTGGCATGTGAATTTATGAACATTTAGCTCTAAAGCTCAGTATAAACATACCAGCATTGTCTTTTCACACGACGTTGCCCACAGTTTTGGAGCAGAAGTCACACAGTGTAGCACAGAGTAGTTGCGCGGCTTTCACACAAGCTGGTACAAGGAAGACTTGCTCTACTTGTGTCTGAGGAAGTGAGCAATAATGGCTAGGATGCCCTTGCTGAACTTGGAAGAGGAAACATTCAGAAGAGAGAAAAATTGTATAAACTTAAATTATGACAAGCCCTTGATATTAATCTTTGCTTAGAATAGTTTTTGCCAATTAAAGTAGTAAATTACTGCTGACTTCTCTCTCTAAAACAATTAATTAATTTATGCTAGTCAATGAAATGCTTTGTAGAGAGGATTTTTTTGATGCCATGAGTTTAGCCTTTCAGTAGGCTTTTGATAAAGTCACTCTATGAGAAGGTATTAAGAAAACTTGCTAACCAGGTAGTGAGAGAGAAGCATTTTAGTGGATCAAAAATTGACTAGGAAGCGAAGGCATGACTAAAGTGGTCATTTAACCTTGCTGTCAAAGCATTATTAACAGCATGACTAGAGAGTTTTAGGGCAACTGATGTTCAAAACACAGTTCTAAAAACATGTCAAAATATATTTTTATTATCACTTACATCTGTGCATTAATTCTTTAAAATGTTAACAAGCCTCTACTGTGTCCAGCCAAAAGTCATCTGCCCTAATACCCTCGATATCCTTCACAAGGGTCATGGTAGCCAGGGATGGATATTAGAACAGAACATAGACTGAAGCTTCCTGAGAATACCTTTGCAATCTCCAACAGTTTGTACCTCAGAGGTGGGATCACTCTATTTGATAATTTGTTATGGATTCACTTTCTATGCATGTTGCTTTTGCTTATTAAACCTGTGTAAAATTTCTGGAATCCAGGAATCTTGCAAGTTTCACAGATTAGCTGTGTACTGCCTAAAGAACCATCTCATTTTGGCATTGAGAACCTGACGTCTACTTATTTCATTTAATGCCTCCTAGTTCTTGTGTTAGAAAATGCAATGAGGGATCGTTCCCTAGTTATTCACTCTCTGTCACTCATTATTTGATCAACTGTTGTAGTATCCCCCATCCAGGTGATTCCTTTCCAGGTTGAAGAATGCCAGGCTAATTGATCATTCCTCATATAGAAGCTGTTTCATATCTTTGGTCATTCTTATCGCCTTTCTCTGAACGTTTTATAGCTTTACTACGTCTTTGTTGAGATGGAGGGACCAGAAATGCACACAACATTCAAGATGCAGGTGCACCATAGAATTGCCTAGCTGCGTAATGCTCTTCCCTGGGTTCTGTATGGCTTTCCTCATAGATCCTAAAATTTAGTTTCCCTTTTTTGGTTACAACTGGGCACTGAGCTAACATTTTCACTGTTATATCTCCAGAAGCCCATTGCTGGGTAGTAACAGCCAGTTCAGCATCTGGTACTGGAGGTATAAAGACCTGTTTGGTTAATCCCAAGTGTATCGCTTCTAATTCTTCTGCTCTGAAATATATCTGCAGTATTATCGTTCAGCCTTGTAGAGTCCTTCTGCGGTTCTTCACAGCTGAACTTTGTTTTTACTACTCTGATTAACTTAGGGAAGCATTTATAATATACACGAAATGAATAGCCATGTTATTTCTCACCAGTTTCTCACGTCTTTTTAAATGTCCTTTTATTCAAATAAGAAAATAGCATATGTAAGAAATTACATTTGCGGGGAACAAAAAATCAGAAACCAAATGCAAACTATCCATGTGACAACATGAGAAAAATATAGTTCATATACTTCAAAAAAGATCAAATCATCAAAAAGTCAAAAAATCATAAACTGCAGATTAAGAGAGGTACAGTTTAAAGTAACATGCATTTTCAGACACTTAAATCCTTTGGTGTGATCCTTAAACCATAGATTAAAGTCCTGACCTAAAGGACATACAGAAGACATGATCGTTTAGTCACATTATGGATTGCTCTACATGCTTGTTTTCAGAGGTGTGATTAATAATCGCCTGAACTATTGTGTTCATAATTTGCCTTTTCAATTTATTGAGTATTTTGGATAAGATTTAACTTTTCTTATAGGCTCTGGTATTCTATCCCAAGGATAGAAGTGTCAAGCCTGAGGTAATCTCTTTAAAAAAATCCTGACGGACTGAAACATCATTTTCCTTTTTGCTTGTTTTTTGGTATTAATACTTGCAAGTAAAAAAGAAAGACTTGATTTGAAATTAAAGGCCAGGTATTAAGAAATGGTGGGCCCTTGCATATCCCAGTGGCTTCAGTGAGGTCAGTGCATTTCAAAACTTGTCCCCAAAACTGGATTTGATGCATTGTTTTTGTTTTGGTATAGCTCTGCTTTGGAGTAATCCACTGAGAATTTACTTCCCTTTTGGAAAATACTCCTGGTTTCATGTACATATTTGTCATTTTTTCCTTTGGCCTTGTCAAACTGAGCATGTTATTTTGTTGTTTGATAAGACATATATCACTTTATGAATTAACCATTTCTACATGCATTAGAATATAGGCTGAAAAGTATGGATAATGCCTTCTTCCAGCAATATAGCACAAGAGTTCATATATTTTGGTCATTTCACCCTCTACCCATGCCCCCATTAGAGGAATTAGCCCTGAAATAATTCACAGCATTGGCATTAAAACTGTCATCATACTTCAGGACTAACACTGGGGTGAAATAACTTCTCAGCAGTCTGCCAATCCACAGCTTTTTTGGAAGACTTTGCTTTCTGGAGATTAGAAAGCAGTTGTTTTTTATTTGTTTGTTTAATTAAAGAAGCTTAAGTTCTGCAAAAGTTGCTGAGGCTGTCCATCAAGATTCACGTTATTCTAGATTTCCTATTTACAACTGGTCAGCAGATAGAAAATATGAGAAAAAAGCCCGCCTAGACAAATCCGTGTTTTGACTTACGTGGAAAACCTTTAAGGAGATTGGTTTAAGTCAGAGAGGTAGCAGGGGAAGAACAGGTAATGCGTCTAAATTTCTTTATTAGTTTTCTGCCTTCCCTGTCCTACTTGCATGCAGATGATTCCAACTGTGGTTAGTGATATTCTGTGGACAGTCTCAGTTATCGGCTATTGATCACTTGCTATCAGTCTCACTGGTATTTTTCAAGATAGTCAGCAGTAAAACCCCACTGACCAGTCCTAGACTGATAGGACTAGACCAATAACATGTGTGTAGAATTTCACAGGCCTTTTAGGACATTTCTGTGTTAAAACATTTTGAAGAATTCAAGATTATCTCCTCAGAATATTTATAAGACAGATCCATGGGGGAATTCATCCTGTTCTGTGCAATAGTAGCAGCACAAAGCAGCCTTAAAGTCAGCTTAGGCATCTCTTTGAGGATTTCTCTGACGTACAGAAATCCTGTAGTAATGACTTTTTCCATTTCCCTCACTGCAAGTTCCACTTCAAAGATGTTTGGATCATATGACTACTGAAGTGAAACTTAGTGCAAGTTTCTCTGCTCCCAGTATTGCCTACCATCATCATAAGTACTTCTTGTGGCTCTTAAGAATCAGCAATACCTCAAGGTAGCCTTGAAACTACTATAAATTAACATGAAACCCAAAGGTCAGCCCCAAGATTCTGAGGTTCGGAGATGTGCTTCACCCCCCTATCATTTTCCCTAGAACTTTTTCCATATTGCCTCCTTTTCTGACGTTATAGCACAATGATTCTAGTTGAGTGTTGCACCCTGATAGTAGACAGACTAGTTTTTTTTCCCTTCCATCATCAGTGGAGATGGAGAGTGATTTTGATTAATGACTTCATTGTCCCCAGACAGCAAGAGACTTGCCTTTTTCAGTTTGCATCAGAATGGATGCTGAACACTGTAAGTCTCTAACTGGCAGTAGGTTTCACCTGCTGAGAAGTGAGGAAATTAGTCAGAAAAAAAAATGGTCACAAAATAATACTGATTTAGTCTAACTTCAACTAGAATGTCAGTGGATGCAAAAGTTTTCCTAAGTTTTCCTAGACTTTTTTCCTAAGACTATACATGCAAGCAAAAAAAAATGTTTATGAGAATCAAAATGATCTTAAGATCATTAAGATCCCCATTTATTTATTTTCATTCGGCATTTTTCTGTTTATTTTTAATATGGGGGAGAAGTAAAGGGGGTGTGAATTTCCAATGATATTAGCATTAAGTTTTCATGCCAATCATACCCTTCTCCCAGTAAGAAGGCTGGGCCTGTCTTGGGAATTTGAGGAATACTGGTTTATTGGTATGCATATAAGACTGTAACAGATAACGTCAGGAGTATTAATTCCAGTCACAGATCATGACTGGATCTTTTAAATCTCAGCTAGATCTGCTCTACACAGCCAAAGAAGAACTTCTTGGGGACATGACAATCAACAGTAGCTTTGATTGTAGTGATCATGAAATCGTGGGGCCTGAGTTCCTAAGTAAGCAAGGAAGGAGAGTAGCAGAACATAGACCATGAACTTCAGAAAATCAGAATGCACCTCATTCAGGGAACTAATAGGTGGGATCACATGGGAGGCACCTCTGAAGGGCGAAGTAGCTCTGGAAAGCTGACAGGCCTTTGAAGAAAACCTCCTCCAACCACAATTATGGGTCACCACGATACTCAGGAAAATAAGTAGAGATATCAGGAGACTAGACTGGCTAAACAGGGAACACATGACTAAGCTTCAGTGTAAGAATACGGGAGGTGGAAGCAGCGACAGGCTACAAAGGACAAATTTATAAACACTGGGCATGTAGTGACGGTGTTAGGAAAGCCAAAGCTAACTTAAAGTTGATGCCTGCAAGGATCATAAAGTGTATGAAATATAAGGATGTATTAGGTAAAGTATTGCCAGAAGATCAAGGGAGGTGATCCTTCCCCTCTTATTCAGTACTGGCCACACTTGGAATGCTGTGTTCAGCTCTGGGTTCCCCAGTACAAGAGGAACATGGACATACTGGAGAGACTCCAATGAAGGATCACTGAGCTGTTTAAGGAAATGGAGCATTTTTCATATGAGATGAGGCTGACAGAGCTGGGACTGTTCAACCTTGAGAAGAGAAGGCTCAGGAGCGATCTCATTCATGTATGTAAATACCTGAAGGAAGAGTGTGAAGAAGATGGAGCCAGGCTTTTTAAAGTGGTGTCCAGTGACAGAACAATAGGCAATGAACACAAACTGAAACACAGAAGGCTCCTTCTGAACATCGGGAAACACTTTTTCACTGTGAGGGTGACTGAGCACTGAAACAGTTTGCCCAAAGAAGTAGCTGGGTCTCCATCCTTGCAGTAGATGATCCTGCTTGAACCAGGGCAATTGGATGAGATGATCCCCAGATGATTCCAACCTCAACCATTCTGTGATCCTGTGATAACAAGAAAATGTTCTACCACTTCTGCCACTACATTAGTATTCCAGGGTTGAACAAGAAATATGTGGGACTGTTTTGGAATCGGAGGGGGAGAGGAGGTGTTTGTGTATGAATTAGTAACAGCAAATACAAACAAGGCTAAGTTATTGATACATTATTTGCCCTAGTCTTCACCATCTAGATGTTTCAGCTCTGTGTTGGAGGCAGGGTTCAGGGAGGAGCAGAAGAACCAGCAGCTGGTGAGGGTTAACTCAGGAAACTCGAGAGACCTTGAGAGAACTTGACCCATACAAGTCTGTGGGGCCAAACAGGCTGCCTCTGGTGATGTCCTCACTAAGCTGATCTCTCTCCTCTCTGAAAGGTCATGGAGACTAGGGGAGCTCATCAACGACTGGAGAAAGGCAGATGTGCCCATCTTTGGAAAAGACCATAAGGAAACAGGGAACAACAGGCCAGTCAGCCTCACTTCAGTCCCTGAGAAATCATGGAGTGAATCCTCTTGGATTGACAAAAGAGAAGAAAATGACTGCGGACAGCCAGCATGGATTTAAGAGGAGTAAATCATGCCTGACCAACCTGATTGCCTTCTCTCATTAAATGATTGGGTAGTACATAAAGGGAAAAGCATGGATATTATTTACCTTTCCTTTAGCAAGGCTTCTGACATGGTGTCCCACTATACCTTTGTGTCTGAACTTGGACACTATGGTCTGGATGTGTGGACAACCAGATAGATAAAAAACTGGATGGATGTCTGGGCGTAGTGGGTAGTACTTAGTTGGTCATCTACTTCTAGTCCACCTGGAGACTGGTAATAAGTGGAGTGCTGCAGGGACATAAACTAGGGCCTGTTCTGTTTAACAACTTTACCAATGACCTGAAAGATGTAGTGGAGTACATCCTGATCACTTTTGAAGATTACACTAAGTTGGGAGAACCAGTTGCTCAAAGGGAGGGCAGGAGGAAAGGGCCAACAGGAACCATATAAAATTCATCAGGGACAGCTGCAAAGTCCTGCTTCTGGAAAGGAAAAGTCCAGGGCAACAAACACAAGCTGGGAAAGGACTGGCTAGGGAGCAGCTCTATGGAAAAGTCCCTGCAGGTCTTTGGTGGGCAGCTAGCGCACATGAGACGACAGTGTGCCCTGGAAGCAAAGATGGCCAAAAACCTGTTTTGCATGTTTCATGCCCCCAACAGACCACTTGCTAGACCACATCTAGAATACTGCATTCAGTTTTGCCCTCCACCTGCCAGTACAGGAAAAACATCAACAAGACAGAGTAAATTAGATGGATGACCACTAATGATGGTGATTGGAGCACTGTCAAATGAGGAAAGAGTGAAGGAGCTGGGCTTGTCCAGACAGAAGATGAGATAGCCTTGTCAGACCTCATAGCAACCTTCCCATACCTAGAAGAGGAGCAACAAGGAGACAGGCGTGCATGGTGGGAGGACAAGAGACAGAAGGCATAAGTTAAAAGGGAGGTTCAGACTGGATACGAGGAGGAACTTTTTTCCCCATGAGGACAGTCAGGCAGTGGAGCAGTTTACCCAGGGAGGCAGTACAGTCTCCATCCTTGAAGGTTTTGAAGGCCAATTGTGCAACTTGGTCTGATCTCACTACTGATCCTGCTTTGAGCAACAGGAGATTGGACAGAAAACATCTCTTCCAACCACAATTATTTTGATTCTATGATCCTGTGAAACAGGAGAAGCTTTTCAATGATTTCTGTGAATATGGTAGAAAAGTCTGTGATTATCAATAGGACAAAACCAAAAGTAAATAATTTCTGAAAGTGCTGTCCAGTTTGTCAGGAGGAACACCGCACCTTGTGCCCTTTCAACATTTTAGCATATATGCTTCAGGCTGTTGAGACTGCCTTCAATGATTTCTGCTGTCCTATGAGATCATTCTGTATAGGTACATATGGAAAATGAGAACAGTTAAATGGATATACTTCTAAGTATGTATAAATTAATTTATATTAATGATTGCAACTCCAATAGAAAAAAGTAGAAGTAACAGTCTACAAGGTCAGTAGTGAATAGAAATCTTAATTTATCTCTGTCTGCCATTGCTTCTCTGCTATCTGTAAGTATTAACTATCTCACAAGAATTCACAATGAAAATTTTATAAAATAAGTATGGACTCCAGCTGGAGTCAATTTTGCATAGAAACAAACAGCCTTTTTTGGGGCGGTTGGTACGTGATCTTCAAGAAATTCTTGTTTGAATGGTACAATGCTGAATCAAGTGTTGTTTAGAAGTAGCTACAAGCCAATGAAATCAACCAGTTTCCACCTAGGTCTAGTTTTCTTCCCTTGCTTTAGAACTGGTAAATCATATAGCAGTTGTTTCCGAGAAGAAAGTGTATTTTTCCCATTCTTATTTCATGAAAACTGAGTCAATTTTTCTCCTATTTTAATGAACAAATGTTGCATCAATTTGTTCAGATTCCACCAACATTGGAAAGATTTATTACACTAAGGAAATAAGGGTTCACAGGAATATTGGAAAAATTAAAACAAGATATTTTCACTTGTTGGTTTTAGTAGCTGGCTTTAAAGAAGCTGCAGGAATGCTGCCTACAATGAGCAAATACAGGAAAATCCTTCCCAAGACAAGTATTTCCTTTTCAGGTCCACTTGCCAAAAAGTTGTTTGTGGGATGCTTAAGGAGACCAGTTCCTTTCTATTATCCTTTTCTTCATTTTCAATATGTGTAACTTCCATTCTGAACTTTTCCGTAATACCTCGTGATAATCAGGTTCTCAAAATAATAGTACCTTTTGTTGAAAAGGAGACTTTTTTAACAGCCTAGTATAGCCATTTTTAAGTTTCATTGAATGTCTCCTTCTTCTTTGTACTATGATCAAACAGGATAATAGAAGTTTTCTGTTCTATTTGTACCATTCATTATTTTGTGTACTTTTAGATGGTCCGTCTTCTAGAAGGAAGGTATTATCTGCCTGTGTTGTCCTTATTCACGTTCCTTATTTTCCTTATTTCAAACCAGAGTTCCTAACACTGAACATAGTATTAATTTTAAGCTGTATTGCTGATTTATATAAATACACAATAATATTTTCCATACTTCTTTTCCATATGGATTCTAAAATGTTTGCACCGCTGCCATTCCTTGAGTATAAAAAAATACATAATGCATTTGGAATATTCTAAGAGACCAAAATTGTACTTTTGTAATAGCAATACTATGTGTACTTAGACACAGAGTACTCTACTACTCCAGGTATAATAAATAAGTGGTTACATTATTAACAAATAACATAGAGTGATTACAGATTTATAAATAGAGATGGAGGAAATGTCTGTTTCACATTTAACATGAACAAACCAAAAAATTTGGATAAGTATCTCAACATTTGGAAGAGTAGTTGAAATGTTTCCAGAGTTTCTGAATTTACTGAGTCTGTTAAACTTGTTGGGAAATGAGGCAAAACCGGGATTTTTTTCTTTATTTTTCATAAAGTTCCTTTTGCAGTTCTATTTGAAGAGACTTCTATAGTACTTAGATACTTGATCTTCTAATGCTGGGTTGAGCAAGAAGGAAGAATGATTTTAGAGGATGTTAAGCAGACTTGATTGAAACTTTAAATGTTCCATATGCACCACAACTTTTGGGCAAAGATAGAAAGTGACTGTATGTCATCCATCCAATCCATATTGCCACAGTTGAAAAAGATCTTTATTTAGAATGACTTAAGCTAAAACTGCATTTTACTAAAGTGTAATAAATGTTATAGTGTTGATCTACTGCTATCCAGACTTTCTGAAGGGTTCATGAACAGAAAAAGTGCTAAAGCTCTTGTTTGAGTGAGGGAGGGTACTCCAAAATCTGCGTTTATTTTTTAGGTCTGACCTGCAACTTTTTTACTGTCTAGAGGAAACTATATCCTTTGTACCTGGAGATGAAAGGAAAAGCATTTCATGAAGGTCATCATAGACACTTTGGGTACACTAGAGTAATAGCAAGGTCTTCTACCATTTCTAAAACCCATTTTAGCTATTAGTATCTCATACAGCCATGGGAAATCACTCTTTGTTCATCTCTGTGCTTTATCCACCTTGAACCATTTCAGAAATACCAGGGAAGTAGGAGCCACAGAAGTGCTAGAGTATTGATTTACACAAATTTACATAATGAAACTGTACCTACATAGTGGTTGAGGTCTCTGACCTGTGTTGGAATTTGGCGCTTGCTTTGTTTCTTAGTTTCAGAAGTAGTGGAAAAGAGGGAAAAGCGTATATACATGCTCTAAAAGCTACAAGAACACCAAGGGTCAATCTGCCTACATTTCACTCCAGCTCAGGATGTTTTTATTACTCAGCTGTTAGTCATAACTATAAAGTAGTTGAGTTCTCACAGCCCTCACACATTCATTCAGACAATGAATGAATATGGCTGAAAGAAATTCTCCACCATATACATCGTGTGCTTAATATCACTTGTCCTCTTCAGCATGGATAAGGTAATATTTTGCATTTTATTTTAAGATGTACTGTATTAAATGTTGTTCTTAGATCTTTTGGAGGACTGCAAACTACTCCAAGTCATTTCTGCAGGCAGTATCTCAGGCACTATATATTTTTCCTTGGGACATAAGGAAGAAAAATGAGGCCATTCATCACACAAGATAGAAGATTTAATTGCCAGGGTTTGCTGGAGATGAGCTAGCATTACCTTCATACCGACCGTAAATGATAGAACCACAGGGAATCTGATTAGAAGGACCATGCATAAGGTGATGGATATTATGGAGGGTGAAAGAACAGGGAAGGTATTTTGAATGACACCCAAATGGTTGCCATGTTTTTACATGCAGGGACTGACCACGTAGGCTGCCTGAGAGAAAGTTTAGACAGCTTTTATTCCAGAGCAAGGTTTCACTAAATGATAATTAAACTTCCTTCAAAATTAAGAGCATGAGAGGGGGAGATGGTAAGGTGATAATATGCACATCCATACATAATACACCATTGTTGGCAGTTAGCTTGTCATACTGTTATAGCGTGTGAAAGTCACTAAGACACAAAGAATGTTTTGCTATCAATGCTGAAGTTAAAGTTAATGCTAAAATTAAAAAGTTGGAACGTTATACTCATTTAGCCACAGGGTTTATCCAATTTCTGCTTCTAAATGGTGATTGCTGACTTTCAATCTGTAGAACAAGCATCAAGGTCGGTGTTGCATTCACCCACGTACTGTTCATAGTGGTCAATGTCTTGACATTGTGTAATAAGCATAACACAATTGCTACACGTATAAATATCTAAAGGCATCTTGGCATTGATTCACCATACAAATAAGTCTGTAAACGAACCTCCTAAGTCGTTGTAAACTGTGCCTGTCATGATGCCAGCTGAAGTGTTTTTTCTGCTAGCCTGGGTAGTGTATACTTTGAATTGCATTTGAATCAGTGAAATCCAGCGACAGGAGATGACTGAAACAATTCCAGGGGACCCTTGCTGTCCTCCCTCTCACCTGAAAGGTCATCTGCCCAGCTTCTTGGAAGACATGTGATGGGAGATGCTGGCTGCTCAGAGTCTGTGATGCAGGGCAGCTCTTCAAGCAGATTGCTTCAGGGACCTCAGAGCTTTCCTGTTCATGCTGTTTGGGAGACCTCTAGGAGGACAGCCTTGGGGTAGGAGTTGCCTTGCAAAGAATCTCCTTATTGGTTTGTTTTCTGGCAGTTGTTCCTAATAGGAAAAAAGCCACATTTCAAAATGCTGAAATCCTCCTCAAAATCGATTTTCCTTCCAGCACCCTGCTCTCCTGATGAGAGGGTGCATTCTTAAAGGGTTTACAAATAACAGAAATGAAGAAAAAACATTGTCACAAGAATGACTTTCAACACTTAAAAATTGCTTTCTGAACCTGTTTGAGATTGTCAGCTAATAGGGTAGCTGTCTTTCATAACTCCTTTATAGTAATGCACAGCTGGGTGAAAATCCACCTCAAACAATACTTACTTTTGTCTTTCCTTATTTATCATCATTATCATTACTTTTTACTTTGGTTAGCAGATGTTCCTTTAGTGCTCTGACATCCTTTATAATTTGCATATTTGTTAATTTAACTGGCAGAAAAGTCAACATACTGTACAGTATGCACTTTGTATTTAACACTTATATGTACGTGACATATGCAATACGAAAAGCTCCTCTGATACCCCCGATACATATTGAATGTACAAATTTAACATACTTTTTAAAATTCATGTATTTGGGCTTTTCTTTTGTGCCGTGCAAAAATGTCTGATTATTTAGAGCACAGCTCAAATCCAAGGAGGAATCATTTTGAGTCTACAGTATAAACTCATAGCATTCAGGCTGTGGCTATGATGAACAAATCAGTAATTAATTGGGCATTCATTCCAGTGACCTGTCAGCATTCAAATGCTTTAATTAGATGGAGAAATGGAGGCAAGTAATGAGGGCCAAATCTGTATCCTTTTGAATTCAGTGGCAAAACATCCACTTGCTGCAATAAGATTTAGTCCTAAATGCATGACAGCACGCTATAGAAGATGTCGTCTCCACCAACTGTGGTTCAAGTGTATAATACTGATAATGTCACTGGCATTGTATCTTTCGTTAAGGAAACAATGATGCTCTTAGGAAGCTTTTTGTCTGCTCATGCATACAAAACAGGCAATTTTCATAAAGTATTAATTGCAAATTATCTAGTATAAATGAGTGTCCCAAAAAGAAAAATCTACTTTATACTGTATCTGCTGTTTATTTCATTATTAGTATTCTTCATTGTTTTGCTTATATGGTACAGCTGAAAGGAAATACCATATCCTGTGTCAAGCAATCACACTTTAAATATGCAGGTGTACACAGATCTGGAGTATTTGTTCTATTCCCAAGTTTTTTCATAAATATTCAAACATACATGTATCTAAATGTACACTAGAATTGTGTGTCTGCCTGTGTTTTTCTATGTATTTTTGCCAGCTTCTATTTACATAAATAGATGGATCATATTCAAAATTTCCACACTAGATTAAAATGCTGCTGATATATTTTAAGTGTTTTCTTTGTCTTGTAAAGGTACTGTTTGTAGCTCAGCACCTGTTTGTTGCTACCCACCTAGCATTTTTTGCACTCGAGGTGCAGGTTTTAACTATTTGTTATGAAAAACGTAGATCAGTTTTAAAAATTGATATATCATTTAGACATTCTTTCAAATTAAATTTATATATTTTTCCAAAAGTGCTTTTATTTTCACTGTGTCTTTTCTAAACAACCCACATAATTTACAAGATATGTCATGGAGTTCATAGCAAAATGCAATGCCACAGGGAGGTACCCATACCAGGTTTGAATGAGCAAACTACCTATATAATAGGGGATCATAAGCATCTAAGTCTCTTCCTCCATTTGTTTCCCTTCCTGGCTGTTAGAAAACTTCTCTTTTTGCAGCCTTAATATATTCACGACCATCTTACATGATTTTCTCCTTGTGCATATACTGCTCCCTTTCTTTTGCTTAAACAGCATTTTCCCTTTGTTTTTAAACGTATATTGAACTTCGTTTATAAACCAAAAACATACTCTCCATTAGCCTTTGCTTTGTAAGTTAAGCCACTGCAGGTCTCCTGTCAAAAGTATGGTTTCTGTTCCTCTGAACATCCAAGTGTGTTCATCTTTGCTGAACACAAGTGAATCAAACTGTATGCAGTTTCTCAGACGAAGTCTCAGCTGTACAGAAGCATTAATACCTCTCAATCCCTACTGAAAATACTCCACGTGACACATTTGGGGATTAGGTTTGTACTTTTCACAGCCAAATCAATCTGAAGTTCACAGGCTTGCTGTGATCAACTGATATATCCCAGGTATTCCCCTCTTCTGTCTTTTCAAAATGAATTGTCAGTCTGTAACAGAGATTCTTGTTATTAGTCCTGAAGTACATGACTTTGCAATTTGTACAATTATACCACATCCTTTCTTTTCTAGTTCACTCAACTCTTCCAATATTATATTCTGATCCCTCCTTAAATTACTGTTTCCAGCGCTTTGTCGTTGTCTGTTTTCATTCTTCTTCAAGTGAGTGACACAAGTCTTCAACCCCTCCCCACTATATGCTTTATAGAGTTCCTCATAACTGTTGCATTGAAGTAGATCTCTGTTTCATCTAGGTTTTTTCCAGAAGGAATGTCACAAGTTGTCTTAAAGACAAGGGCAAACAAACTTCATAACAGTTTCCCAACAGCTGAATCTTCAAAAGTTTTCAGTGTCAGAGTAGTATTTCAACTATATCAACACTAAACTCCTGAAAGGACATTTGCAAAATCCTTGCTGCATTTCCTTCCTTTCTTTTTATAGAACTCAGGCTCATATCCTTCCCCAGGCCTCGTTAGGGTTTTAGGGTTTTTTCTGGTCCCTCACACAAGTGCCTCACATAAATTCTACGCTTTGGTGAGAATCACCTTGGGTGCTGTGCTCAGTTTTGAGGGGTCTTTATTTTTTCCATTTCTAAGAGTCACCATCTAGAAGAAGAGATACTTCCCACCCCTGCTGAGACCAGTGATCTCACCTCTAGAACTGCTAACTAACACCAGAGGTTTTCTGACACTGGCAACTTAAAAAGCCCTAGTCTATTTTAAGAAGAGATCAATATCTGACAGGCATAAAATTCTGGGGTTAGAAAGGCTGATAGACAATATGGTCATTCAAGCCAAGCCATAGAGTCATGGTGACTGGAGAAGTTTGCCACAACTGTAGGACACTGGCATCACCCCTGACAATACTTTTAAGCTCCACAACATGCATCTGAAACAGTTCCACTTGCCTCTGGAACCGAATAAATCTCTGAAGAGTTCATCAAATGCCTACTTAGCACCAATCTTATTGCCTGAGAAAGCTCACCAGAGTCCAATGTTTTACAACTGCCTATTTAGCTCAGCAGGTCTATTACCCTGTCTGCTCAGAGGGTTATCTAAAGAACTAGAACCAAGAGTTCTTGAGCTCAGCCAGCTACCTACCCTCCCAACTTGAAGTTTGATTTTGATTTTTTTTCCACTGAACGGCTCCAATTACTCCTTGAGACAGCAGGGGCGAGTATACAGGCTCTCAATGTCCCTATGTCTATCATACACCAGGCTATCACACCATCTCTCAGTCTCTTGGTGGCTGGGAGATTTCCTCATGTTATCTAACTCTCTTTGGCAGATTTACACCCAAGATTTTTGTTACCAAAGTGACAATCCTGAGGCTTTTACTCAGTGTGATGATGGACAAGGCTCATATATTATCACGAGCCACATTCTAGCAGGGTCTGCCACAATGTCTACATTAGCCCCAGTAAAGCAGGTTTTCCTCGCTGTAATTCCCCAAGATACAACTGATGGTCTGAAAGTCTCCATTTGAAATGAACTGTATTACTCCACTATGAGTGCACAACACATACTACCAAGGAAACCCTGTTAAATCTTCAGTATCTAATAGACCTTTTTCTTCAATCTCCAGAAAGAGACCAGCCAGTTCCTTGTATCAAGAAACATACATAAATCATTATGTTCCTTTGCTCTTAAATTTCCCAGGCTTCATACCAAAAGTAGGAATCATCAAAACAATGCCATGTTGGTGCTGAGCTTTTTGATGCAACAAATTCTGACCTTAGGTGTTTGAGACCCCAGTGAGAGCTGAATCAAAATCCTCCCTTCACCAGCCGCTCCTTGGACCCAGGCAGCTGATTGCCCTAGCCCAGTGGGTATCAGCATTGTCTCTCAAGGCTCATCCAGTCAGGTCATCCATACAAGTTATGAATGTTGCCCATCCCTCCAGCGCTGCCTCTCTCCAGGGACCTCTCCTTCAGGAGCCTGCGGTAGTCTGCAGGGGCAGAGCTTGCGTATGCTAAAAACCACAAATGTTGATCATAGTTCTCCACTGTTCTCTTCTATCATCTCAGCTGTTTCAACAGTAATGTTTCCTGTTAATCAAAGAAGGGCAGAGACCAAACACCTGTCACAGACTTAAGAAATATGGAAGAGTTTTAATTTCAAATTTCCTTTTGCAGTCATAGCATGAACAACCCTTTCTGTTGAGCAAGCGTATATATTTGCACATCTCAGTCTGCAGGATGAGTGCTTCCACATCTCAGACAGGTTTCCACTTCGCCTTGGGTCAGAATTTCTTTTGTGGCAGGTCTTCCTATTTGACCTCTCCCTACCAGCGAATATATACACACAAAGATTTGACTTCATTACATGTCTGCCTGATGGAAAGCATTGTGACACTTCATTCCTGTATAAGGCACCAAAATAAATTTGGTGCTAGGTGCTTTAGTCTCACTTGCCTTTATGAGGCCCTACCTCTACTATAAAAAGTTTTATACTATTTTCAGCTTTTGTTTTAAAATGGATTTGTATTTTACACTTCTGGTTTGTAAATTAAGCTCATAATTATAAACAGCTTAAGAAAAATAGAATATGCCTGAGTCTTCAGTCTGAAATGAGAAATAGGGCTGATCCAAGCACCTCTGTTTTAGAACTACTATCACTTATGGTTGGTCTGCAACTATTATATCCTCAGTTGGGTCAACTTCCATAACACCTTTCATTGATTTCCCACCTAGTACATCTTGTAGGATGTCCACCAAAGCGAGCAATATATGGATGAATGCAGCAATCATCACAGTTAAAATCTCCAGGTATCTGCTTTAACATTACCTCAATGACTATGTTTAGAAACTGAAGAGTTTTGCTGATCATATGGTCCGTAATGGTCTCTGCCTTTGGATATTTGATACGTGCACACATATCATGCTTGCCAGAATCATCACTGTACATGTAAGAGTGCCAGTGTAGCAGATGAACAAACATCTTCTTAACTTACCAGAGTTATGTTTTTATATTATAAATTTGTAGTGCCTAGTCTGTCCTACTTCTACAAACAAGGGGTCTGAGCACATGTGGCACTGGATATAAAAAAGTCTGCTATTCCTCTGTCAGAAATATAAATGGTGTATTATGTTACAAAACAACCACAGTAATATTTATATAATTTATTGTCCCTTTTAGTGCCTCTTATCTTAGCATCCAAGCATTACAATGGCTTACAGATATGACCAAAAAGAGGAGTCTTCTGTGTGGGAAGCCTACCGCTGAATCAAAGTACATGCTTTTTTTCAAACATCAAAATCAGAAGTCTGTTTCTTCTTACCTCTAGCAGTGCTTGCCTGAGATTCCTCACCCTCCTGGCAGGTGTTGATCCAGCTGGGAAAGTACAAACAGGGTATTTTGCTGACTCAGTAACAAAGCCAGATCATTATTCCACTCAGATATAAGAGAAATAAAGCGAAATCATGACAGAGCGAGTGGTGAGGTTTGGGTAGACATGTCCTGAGGGAACAAGGCATAAGGAAAACCAAATCCAAGGAAAAGTTTCAGGTTGTGGTTTCATAGCAAATTTTTTCAGGATGACCTTTGTGTTAATAAGCGAGGTTGATTAATGAAGAAATCTGCTTGCCTGCACCCAAACATCCCTGAATATTTGTCAATATTCTTTTTAATAGCTGCTTTCTCTTGCATGAATCTCTATCAGCCACCCATAATTCTCAGACAACATGTCTGCAGCCAGCTTTTGTGAACATGTTAATTAGGAAGTCTGTACCAGCTGAGTTTCTAAGATGAACAGCAAATAGTGCTGCTCATGCACCCCACCCCCACAACAGGCATCCAAAGAGTGTGGTTTATTCAACAGAAATCATAGGGAGGAGAGGGACCAGGTAGATTTGGAAGCTCAGAGCTGTAATACAAAACTATAAATCCTGCCTACATAGAGAGCTTTAGTGCCACGCTGGCATTCAGTGACAAACAGTGGTTTCAGATCTTGGATTTTAGGGTTGCCTCGAGTAGCAAAAATGGTTGGTTTCATAACAGTGTGAAGAACCTATTGGGCCCCAGCACACAAATACGCTGAAGAGTAACCAAAGAGGTAATTTGTTCCCTACCCTCCAAGAGGCAGAGAGGTAACTTGCCACAGAACACACAACCGTGAATTAACTTTCCTTACCCCAAGGTAATAATTTGGTTTTACATATAAAATTTGGGATTATAAATTATCTGCTTCAGCACTATTACTTTGTTAAATGACTTCTTGGCTATTAATGACACAACTAAAATCTTCCGGAGATGGGGCTCTTCCATGTTCAATGGGATTGATACCAAGGAAATAAAAGCCTGTGAAAATATGAATACCTAAATATTGGCCTGTGAAAATACTGGTAGTATAAGTGTTATATGGAGAATTAATGGTGGCATGGAGAATTAATGATGGCACAGCTGTATTGAATACGTTGCAGTCACGGTATATGCACTTCAGGATGGAGGGAGGCATTATACAACTTGAAGAAATAAATGTGTAAATACTGCTTTATATAAGACAGTTGCTCATAGTAAGGTAGGATGTGAGCTTACAGTATTGCGATTCTTTCATGGAAATTTCTCTGTAGGCTTTGTGGAGAGCGGGGTAAGAAACTTCTGATAGTGTTGCGTTGGCTGGAGATAGCTATTGTGCTAAGAGACTTCATACTTGGCTCACTGTTTATGACTTTGATAGAATTAAAAATAAAAAA
>VXBO01009237.1:215841-235915 GCA_013400135.1 Rhinoptilus africanus
GCAGGGAAAGTTGGTGCTTTGCAGAGGTATATTCACGAAGTGTGGGGAGATGCCTCAGTGGCTTGTTGTGCTATTTCCCCAGGAAAACCTAAGGCAAGAGGATATTGGTTAGGTGGGGCACCACAAAAGTCATGGATGTTTGGAAATGAGGCTGCAGCTCTTCCAAGTTGCCGTTGAGAAGAAAATAAATGGAAGAAATATGTTATGTCTGAGATTTAAGCTTTCCCTTCTCTGCAGCTACTGACATCTGACCCCCCACTCCCTTTCCAGCACTTATTGACACTATCTCACTATCATTTTCACCTTCTTCTCTTCCTGCCTCTTGGACACGCATGCACACACACACACACAGTCCATCACTTCTAGGTACAAACAGTTTCCATAATCTGAGGAGGAGTCTCTCAGAACCCATTTTCACATCAGGGCTATACTAAAAATCTGCATCTTTTTGGCCGTCCATTTTTAAATGTAACTATTCCCGTGAAAAATATAGGTGTCAGAATTAGAACTGCTTGAACATAATAGCATTTCTGCATGCTACTGTTTACTGTTTCACCCTCAAGTAGTTCCTGCATTTTTATTACCCTTAAAATTCAATCAAATAAACATTCCCTCTTAATAGTCTTTGAAAATCCAAATTATTCATAGGTTTAGAAAGCCAATGGTTATCCCAGAGGCCTGTGCTACCCCAAAAACTTCAAAATTTACGCAACTTAAAAAATCACTTCAAGTATCAGTTATTCTCTGCTACAGTTCCTTACATATATTTCTTATACTTATCACTGGGTCTTACATAGTAGCAAAAGTCAAAACTTCCTATAAAAAATGTGAACACCTCTCTCCCTCTTATCAAAAAAGCACACTGGGAGACAACAATTTTTTATTAGTTTTTCAGTTAAATCTTTAAAAACGTCTGTAAAAAAAAATAGCATTTTTGGAAAGTTTTATCCTTAGTAATAATGGGCCCAACATTTTTCCATTAACATTAATCAGGCAGAGTTCTGGTATCGGTTATAAATGGTTGATCAACACTCATTGAGACTATCAATACCCTTGTCACTGGAAATGCAGACACTCAAGAGCATGTTAAGAAACAATATTTTTTTTATACAATATAATATCTTTATATAGATGCATGAAATATGGTAAAATGAAAAAAGTATGTCACTCTTACATACAAAAACATTCACTCTTCACATCAGTATGACAACAAAAGGTTCAAGAGTTCTGGCTACAGCTACTGTTCAGGCTCAGCTCAGTATCCCAACCAGGTTTCAAGAAGGACTTCTGGTGAAAACATGCACCTTCACAAGTTTCACAAGTTGGGATTTTTTTCCCACTGGGGCTTTCTGAGATTTTTTTTTTTTTTTAAAGGAACCTGAGTTTTAAAAAGTGTTCTGAAATATAGAGAAAGCCTCATTTCCACTTCTAAAAAGGAGCTAGAAGTTGCACAATGGTAGTGTGAGAAAAACTTCAAGTTTTGTAAGGCATTTTGCATTTTATTAAGAATGTGAAAACTGTGGGTGAGAATGGGGCCATTTTCATTGGAAGAGATCTAAAACCATTAGTGAGTTTGTGTCAAACACGCAATTTTTTCCTAGAAATTAAGGCAATGTCTGCATATATTTGTATTATTTGTTTGCCAGTTCATCACGGAGGCTTTGGTTTGATTTAGGTTTTTTATTGCAGATGGATTTCATTTGCGTAGGGTTTTTGTTTTGATTTATTTTGCTTGTCTCCCAATTGTGCAGGGATCAATTTTATTGTGGACAGTGATTATTTTTTTTCTTCGTGCACAAACCAGTATTTTTCCCTATGGTCATTCTCAGGAAAAGAAAAAAAAAATTCCTCACATCCTGATTTAGTCTTTTCCCTGTGACTTACCTGGGCATTTTACCATGCACATCTAGAAAGAAGGGCACCCTTGCTTCTGGAAAATCATAACAGTGCCTAGTGCATCCTCATTAATATAGCAATTCCTTAACACAATGACAGATAAAAGAACTTTCCTTTTATTGAACTAAATGCTGGTTTTACATAAAATGGACTATAATTCAGAGTCTGTAATGTCTACTGAAAGGTTAGACTCGTTACCATCCAATAGGCTGAGCTAATAAAAATTATATTTGTTACAATCCAAATAGATTAACCGGCCTTAAGGGCTTAGCTATGTATCACATCTTTCAATTTTCTTATAATTAAATTAACATAAAACAGACTTGACAAATAAATGACTGTATCAGAAACTGTTAAGCTCTATTTAACCAAAATAACTGTTCTATTTACATATATTGCAACCTGTGTCTATTTGGGGAGCTATAAGAAGCCTAACTAGTTAGGAAATCCTTGGGTGCCCACAGTCTGCTAACAGTCTTGGTCCCAGCCTTTCTCTGAATCCCATATACCCTAAATGATAGATTTTGTGGCTTAGCTTCTGCATTCCCTGTTGATTTCCTCTCAGCAAGACACCTCCTCTGATGCCCCGTCACTCCTAAGCAATCGCATTGATAGGGTTCATATGCAGAGCCGAGCTTTATTCACTGAGTAGCCCTTTTGACTGGATGATTTCAGTGGGATTACTTATATTTTATGAAACTAAGCATATGTGTAAGTCTTTGCAGGATAGCAATTTTAGTCTCTTCACCACATTTTCCCCATCCATACATACGTCTGCTACCCACATATCCAAACTGAAATAAGGTCTCTGGTAACTTCTCTTGGATGACAGCAAGCTAATTCTTTAATAGCTTTAGCAGTTCATTAATGAAGTCTGCGTGGTTTATTCAGCAGCACTGACTTTCCTAAAAACACCCTAGCTCTCCATAAACTATGTCTCTACCTATTAGCTTTCTGACCTTCTTTCCCTTCTTCCATTCCACTGTAAATCTTGAAACCATGATACTCAGAACCCTAATTTTCACCACATCTCCTACTCACCTCTGAAAAGAAAGAATGAGATGCAAATACCACTCCAGCTTATAGTCTCCTCTGTGGTTGCCCCTTTGGATAAAAGACCACAGGCATAACCTTAGTGGTTGGCAAGGGCACAAATATGAGACAGTGGGCCGAGATAGTAATTTTCCCTCTTGTTTCACTTGGGAGTGTGTTTGTGCTCATGGCTGGGGAAGGTTTTCCCTTGAGGACGGCAGTTGGAAAGCTTTTCACAGAAGTTTTGTTTCCCTTTCTGGTGCGGATATTAAAAACATAGTATGACGTGGCATCAAGGAAAAGTTTACAGACACCATGCCATGTGTCTGTGATATAGGATGTGTTGGACGTGGTCATGTTTTTCTAGAGCTTTTTGTGTCACAGTTTCACACAGCAAGTGAAATAACAAAATTGATGTGTAACTTGGTTTTGCAAAAGCTCTGAAACTCTAGCCGTTATGCTGTAATGTGTGTGTGGTTTGGCAAATGGTAAAGAGAATAGTTTCCACTTTCCATAAAGCCATGCAAAATCCACTTAAGTTTCTTAGGGCTTTGTGCTATAATTAACCATTCTGAGAGTGCCATTGTCTGAGGACTGTGCCTTTAAGCCCCTTCTCCTCCCTGTAGGACCTCACTCAGAGCAGAGGAGTGCAAATGGAGTTGAGATCAGCAAGCTGGATACTTACATGTTTTCTTTTGTCACTGCTTTTCTGCTACCTATTTTATGAAGAATGGGCTGACTATTGCCGAAATGATCAGTATTGCAGCTCAGGTATTCTCCCTAAATTAAAATTGCACTGCCAAATCTAAGATATAAATATCGATGTATATCAGAGAAATTTGCTTTAAAAAGAAAGAAAGAGAGAAATGGATATTATTTTTAAATGCAGCCTTAGAATCAGGAGGCTCCATGCTGTTATGATAAGGAGCTAAGTGGCACCGGCTGAGAACGAGGTCTAAGCAGCAGCATAACCTCCTGTCTCTGCAGCCGGCCCAGTAATCAGGAACCTGTGCTCCAAAGGGTGGGAGGGGAACAAGGTGATGATTATTGTTTTACCTTGGGCTTCCTCGGGGGAATTAAATTAATGGACCTTTTGAAATCCAGTTCTCCAGAGAGTAGTCTTCATGGTGTTCCCTTGTTCAGACTCGTAATAGCCTTTCTGCTCAACTCATGTGAGGGCCAATAGCAAGGAATGGGCCAGAGCTGTTCAAACACCACCCTAAAAGGACACCAGGTGACCCAACACACCTCAGCATCCTGCAAGTTATGGGTAGCCCAGGACCAGTCTGGACCAGAGCAGACTCGGTCCTGTGAGATGAAGGGTTGATAGCACATCTTCGAAAGATAAGATTCAAGGTGTGTTTTCCATCCTTTTTTCCCCTTCTCTTTACATAATGACGTGTCCTTGTGGCATTTGTTTTTGTATTGCACTTAAACATAGAAGATTCAGGGCAACTGGCAACTTAGGACACTGGAAGGGCTACTGCAGTATAGACCTCGCAGATGATGTTTTATAACATTCATTCTTGCTTGCCAATATGGGATTTACAAGGCCAGGGGAAAAAGAAGAGGGAGGGGGGGTAGAAAAAAAAGTGAGGTGGGGCTCTGTGAAACAATATATCTTTTGTTCTTCTGCAAGCTGAAAGATGTTGTGAACTGTTAACTCTTTAGGACTTACTACATGCTGTTTCCTTTTCGTGCCACCCAGCACCTCCCTCTGAACTACCCCTGGTTCTCTGCCTTCGCTTTTGGTGAAGCCCAACCATATCTGGGTTAAAAGCAGAGCAGTACGACACACACAAACTCAGAGCTGCTCAGGAGCTGTGCCTTGACTTCTGAGGTATTCTCTGTGCTCCCTTTTCCTCAGCTTTATGTATTAAAGCTTATTTTTAACTAAAGCTATGATCCTAAGCTTCTTCACAGCCTCAACTAAGCTGTGTGATTCATGTTTCAAAGCCTAATATTTTAGCCTCAAAAGCAGGATGAAATACTGTCATTTGAGTTTTTTAATGACTATGGACTAGTACATGCTTTTTCAGCCTTTCCTCAAAGGCTCCAAATTAGAATAAAACTAATTTCCACAGCACATGTAAGCCAATAAAAAGAGTATAGCAAGAGGAGGATACGGAGCTGGAAGAGAATAGCATGGTACCGGGATTTGAGCTGAGTCTGTAGTGTATAATGATAAATTATGTACAAATATTATTACTATTATTATTATGTATTATTATTCTGTGCCAGCTCTCTTTGCTGGTGTGTCAGTCCAGAATGCAAAATTCTTCTGTTTTTCCTCCCCTTTGCACAGTCTGAATAATGGGGCTTATTTTGTGCAAGTTTTGCCCCAGGGTTTCCCTTCTCTGACTGGCAGATGAATATGTGGTTATAGCCTTCCGCTCTGAGCCTGTGGAGCCACCCAGCTCCTCTGCTGTGATGCTTTCTGTAGCATAATACTCATGTGGAGCTTTACAACAGAGAGGACAAGTGGTCATGGAAGCTTAGCTGGTAATCCAAAGCCCCTTGAAACCAAAGGGCACTCTCCCATTGGCCTCAGTGTGCTGCCAATGTGGTGCCAAATTCTACTCCGGGAGGTAGAGAAGGGGGGAAAACTGTGTGAGAAATTTAGGGAGGATGCAAGAATGGGGGAAATGGGTCAGGGAAGCTGAAAGGAAAGGAAAAAGGAAAGTGGGAGTGAGAGATGGTATTTAATAGCAAGGGTCTTTTGGGAATAAATTGCATTAAGCACTGAACAGCAAAAGTGAGGAGGTGGCCCTGCAGTGAGGATCTGTGAAGGGGATGGAGACCAACATAATGTCATCTCCATAAAGGAATATAGATGAGACTTTTTCTGCACAAACCTGGAGGCAGAAAAATGAAAAGTGTTCCAGACTTCCTGAGGTAAATTGGAGATTCAGTCTGAAGTACCCTTTCCTGTGGATTTGTCTTTCTGTTCTTGTCTTTGTGGCGCAAGTCAGGAGCTGCCTAATTACTTACCTCAGCATGGGCAGAGTTAGAGAGAGAAGTCTTATTGTTTGGCATCTTATATTATCTCCAACAATCTGAATAATCAAATTTTTGATGATGCAGCAGGCAAAGAACAAGAAGCTACACAGTGCCGTGTAGCTATTTTTTATGGGCTATCCCAAGGAAAAAAATACCACCCTCAAAAGAGTGGCAAAGAGCTGCCATAGTCATTTAGTCCTTTGACTCATCCTTAGCATCCTTAGCAAAACAGACTAGCTCTGTGCAGAAATGGCATCTAAAGCACATATATAGTTTAAGATATTTGATTTGCAGAGGGCGTCCCTTTGGAGCTCAAGGAACAAATACACACAGTCCTCTGTCACTGAAGAAAACAAAACAAAACGGTTAACGAGACTGTTGGGGTGTTCCTCGAGTTCTGCCAGTGCCATTCCTCTGATGTAACTGTGGTCTGCAAACCCGCTGTACCACACTTGGCATGTTGCTGGTGTGGTTGTAAGCCAAAATTGAGTTTTCCCAGGCTACATTGGTCATTGGGTTTCAATAATCACCAATAAAATCATAAACACCTTATGCAACAGAGGCATTAAGGTCACAGACACTTTTTTGGCAGTATAGCATGCTTTTTAAGGTCTAAATATTTTTCTTTACCATGTTATAAAGAGATAGACGTCATGGTTAATGAAGGATGAAAAGATCTAGAACTATTTTTTTTTCAGTTGCATGAAAACATAAACATATCTTGGTTACAAGGAAAGCAAAAGCTGTGTGAATTATTTACTATGAGAAATGCAAAGAATAACACTGAGCAAAAATAATAAGTGCTGTTCAAATGCAATAGAAGCCAGTAGAAGGCGGGTACTTGCATTTAAGAAGTTATTGTATTCATGGCTTCATTTATTTTGATGGTGGTAGAATGTAAAGAACAAAGAAAATTAGAACCAAAAATGGAAAAGATGGGATTAATATACAGCAGGGCTGTGAATGATTTGTTTCTCTTCCCACAATGCCCCTCTACAGCTTATCTGAACACTTAGCTATGTTTATTTCCATAAAGAATGCATTTTATTCTGAAGGAAGCTAGGATGTGCTTTTTAAAATAAAGCAAAAACTTTATTAAAATTCAAAAGAAAAGTAAACAGAGATGATTTGGGAAGCTTTATTCATTTATTTGGGCAAACACTGCTAAAAACATTTAGGTGCACTACGTGTTTAAAAAGTAATAAATAGCTATTGTGCTTACTTCATAAACTTGTCAGAGTGTCTTCATTTTATTTTCCTGAACAAACTGAATTTCTGTACTGCTCATCCCCAGCCAGTTAATAAATACATCACCCTAAAAAGTGCTGTGGTATTAAATTTACAGCAGATAAAATATGGATGAAGTTGCTGTGCTTCAGGTACGTCAACTGTGATTTAATATCTCTGACTACCCTTATGAGGAGTAAAAGATTACTCGGCTGCTCCAACAGCAAGATACTGACCTTTGCTCCCAAGTAACAGCCACTCAGCAAATAGTACCAAATGAAGAAGTAGAATAACATATAGATTTGCCATAAGAAAAAATTGATCTAAATCCATATATCAAATCTGCTGATCAGAGCTCTGCAGAAAAAGTACCTCATAATCTTTAGTGTGGAATTGCAAAAACTTTTGGTGGAAAAGAAACTGTGGGTTTTATTTTAAAGTAAAAGATTTCTCAGGGCAAAAGGGTTCTATATCTGTACACGTGGTGTGCAGAGAGAGACATACATATATACCTGCATATATATGCTGCCTCGAGACATTTTCAAGTATAAAAACATCCACTGATCTATTGGATCATCAGCTAGTGATTTAGCAATCAGTCTTATCCCCATTTTCCATTTTTCTGTTAATTCTGTGAAAGAATGGAGAAAAGTATAACATTATCTCTGTAAATGAAGGCAAAATTCCTCCGGGAAATCTCATAACAGTCTGATTTAATTTGTATCTTTAAAAAAAGTTATATCTAAAGGTGATAAAAATCCCCAAGAAGAAATGTTTGTTAGCAAAGAAAATAAATTCTTGTGATTTACATTTTTCCTTCAAAAAAAGTGGGTGAGTGAAAGGGTGCTGCTCTGCACTTCAAAGCGAAAGCAAATGAAAAATTTTCAACAACAAAGCCAAAATATGAAACAGACAAATCACTCTGCTGAGTACTTTTAACCCAAGGTGGCACATGTTAACAAAGCAACTGCTGTATAAGGATTGAAAATGTAATCTTTAAATGTGGAAGTAAAATAAGAAACTTCCTTAATTAATGCTGATTAGTCCTACTTAAGGAGGTAGAACTTGATTTACAGCAGCAAAATCTGTAGATTTACACCAGTGTTAAACCTGCAGAGGTAAGATTATCTCAGGCCATTATTAAAAGAAAAAAAAAAAGGAAACTAAAAACTTCTTCCTCTAACACCCATAATTTTGACATTATCTAATAATATTTATGCTTCATATTTTGACAGTTATATTATAACTTGATATCATAGATAATTTCTGTATACGTGTTTATGTCCACACAAATTGTTCAATTCTCAGTTCTGTGCAAGATATTGTTTTTAATAGGCAGAATGTTTTTCCTGAAGAGGTCATTTGATTAACAAGTCCAAGAAAAATCACATGGTATTTGTCTCAAGTGTCTGTTGTGGTTGTATTTTGAATGGTAAATCGTGACCCCTAAATATTATCAATGCATTTTTGTGAAAACTGAATTTCTTTCCAAACAAAACTTAGAAAATAATGTGATTGAAAAATGTGAAAGCGGTGACATTTGTTTCGAGATTTTTGGTTGGGGTTTTCCTTTCAATTAGAACACACTCTTTGCTATTAAGATGCACTGGCTTGGTTGAACAAGAATGTGCATCCTGCCCAGATGTTACTCATTCAAGCGGACGTCAGCCCATAAACCTTTCCAAACAAGTGCTTTCTCCACTCTGATTGCACAATGGATATGGTTGGGCAAGATGACATTTTCTTGAGTGACAGATGCTCATGCTGCAGCAGTACCATGGATGCTCATAATGTCCTTGCAGAGCAGCTGCTCCTTGAGGATTTCATACTGTTTTCTTTGTGTTTGTAATAATAAAGGAAAAAGAAATCTTACCCTTTATACTCGGGGAGTTAAAAAACACACTCAGCAATGAGAGCCAAGATTTACCAGCAGGATTTAGAAAGTCTCAGAAGCTGAAGATGTGCAGATACTGTGAACCTTTTAATGGCACATCACTTCAAACAACATAAAAGTAGTTTATTGGGCATTCCTGCCCTGCCTGAACTGGTATCAGAAAGCAGGCATGGGAAGGATCACAGGAGGTGGAAGGAGGGAAAGAGGAAAAAGAAAGGACTGCTGGCAGATAAATTGAGGGGCTCAATTTTTTGAAAATACGTGGGTGGTTTCTAAAATTTATGGGTAGTTCCTAAATGTTATTTCTCTGCATTTGGACTTTTAACAAGCAGCATTTTTATCACAATAATAGAAATAGTAAGCAGCAACATCTGCTGTCAATGCATATTAGTCTGAACATTAGGAATTATCACTGAACACTTTATTACAAAATGGATTTCAAATTCATTCCAGAATAGAGAACGTCATGAAAACTGTTAGCAGCCTAAAACAGAGATAAGTAGGATCAAGTGGCATTCCTCAGCATCTCTTTTATGTCTCTGGCCAACAGAGTAGTTAGTATCTCTGGTACAACCAACACAGTGTCAGTGACGTCATGCCATAGCCCATTACAGCATTCCTGAGCTCAGATGGCTGCAGTAGAAGCTCATTGAGCTGTTCCCCGTGTCATGGAATATGACAGGCCACAAATATTCATAGAATTCAGATGAATATTTTTCTCATTGCTACTTGAGTGTCACTTCACATAGCTAATACCCAGCCTCAATCCTAGCCTATAATCAGCAGTTAAGACCCAGCCTGTGGTGCTCATATGCTGATTAGGAGCTCTGACGTGAACAGGGGATAGCATTTCACCTTGAAACTCCATCTAAGAATATGAAAATGGGGGCTCTGATGATGAGAAACCCATGCTATCTTGATGCAACAAACAAGGTATTTTTTGTTGGACAGATTTCTCTGGACTATCGAGCTGAATTTGGCCCAGCCTGGTATGCACCCTCCTCAGGGACATCCAGGTGAGGCAAAACCCATTCTTGCTCTCCAGGGATTCTATGGAAAAAGGCAACTAACACTGAGGAAAAAAAAAAAAAAAAGAAAAGAAAGATGCCTAAAGCTAGCATAAATGTAAGCTGTTTACCTAGGCAGGCCAAATTTAGGAGATATGACTTGCCATCCAGACCCTGCTGCTCATCATGTCAAGTCAGACTCAAGAGCCACTGGCCAGGAAATATAAGATATTTATTGTTTTGCTGGTGCCTGCAGCGAACCTGCCCTGTGGCTAACAAACAAGGTTCAGTTTTTTAAACCGTCAAGTGAATGAATAAGCACTTTTTTTTTTTTCAGAAAGGAAAGTTGTTCTAAAAGAATCTATCAAGGACATCACTCAGAGAATGACATTTGATCACTCTTAATATTGCTAGTGAGTATTCTAGAGAATACTCTTTGGAAGGTATAGTCCAAATCTTAAAGGCTCTGCTGGTAAACAGTGATTAAATATATTTAAATGCTTTAAAATCCACAGTTTTATTAGTATTCTCCTGAAGTAATAGTGAATCTGATACTGAAAACACAGCATCGACAGTTTTCTGGTTCTTTAAACTTCCCTGCAGGACGGGAGGCAGAGGGTGAAGAGTTGAAGGAGGGAGAAAGAGGAGTTGTGCATTGATTTTTTTTCTTAAGCTGTTACAGAGAAACTGGGAGAAAACATGCTGATCAGAAACCTGGAAATCAGACTCGGGGGCTTTTGGGCATGCAAGGAGATATTTAAGCCCACATTTAGGTGGATGTGAAAAGGGCTGTGGATTAGGTAGGCAAAAATAAAATGAAAAATCTTCTCAGGGTTCAAGGACATCTGAGGGGACAGCAGTAATGAATACAGCATGATACAGGCTGGAAAGGGCAAAAAGGGAGCAGGGAAAACTTGGCTTCTAGGAAGTAACATTGGGACACGCCGTATCAGACAGAATATGGGTTGGTTGAGCAAGGGAAAGTGCAAAAAACCCTTTTGGGGGGTTGTAAACAGGATCTGAGGACTCAGAGTTGCAGCAGGGACTTTATTAGCAGAAAGCTTGCAGCGTGCTTGCCAGCTCCAGGAGACCTGGCCGCACCACCAAGGACATGGAGCCTCCTAATAAGCAGAGAGGGAGACTGCGAAGAAAAGCTCGGTGTGCTCTTCTCAGCCTAAAGCCAGTTCCCCGCATTAAGGACATCACAGCACGAAGTCTGCGGAAGGCTGAAGACTTAACCTAGATTTTATTCAGCGAGGATTGTTTGATAGCACAGTCTCCCCTGTGGCTGCTGCCGAAAACCGAGCTCTGCCCGTGCGGCCGTACGCTGAAGGATTGGTTCTGCAAGCTGCTGAGCACACCTGGGAGCCCTTCAGCACACCTGAGTTCAGTGGGGCTTGTGAGCACTCCAATCCTCGCAGAAGTGATTGGCAGTTGCCGGATGACATCCTTAGAGAATAAATGTTGCTGGATGTTCCTTCACCTCCTTATTAGTAGCAAATTATACCTGCAGCTGTCCAAGATTTTTTGACTCTGGCCTGTCCCATCCTTAATCAATTGCTGATATGTGTGTGTGCAAGAGGTGAAAAAGCATATTCCTTCCTTTCCTTTCAAATAGTGGTCCAGGAGACAGAATTAAAGGGGGGCAGGGGGGAAGTAGAGGGCGGATTCACAAACATTCTTGCAAACAAAATCCATTCATTTCCTCAGCTTTTTGCTAATTCACAAAGACCTAGAAGAGTAAGAATTTATTCACAGAAATGTTCACAGAAAAGCAAAAGCAGAGCAAATCCTACCATGAATAAATATTCATGGGAGTATTTGCACTGGGAGAGCTCCCCTGGCTATTCTAAAAGCCTTTTTTTTTTTTTCTTCCCTGTAGTATGGCTGGAAAGGATAGAATTAAGTAGTTTCAATAAGTGAAAAAAGGACATGAAGTAGTAGTCCAAGAAGTGCATTTGCTGTTATCACAGCCAGGAACAGTGAAACTGTTCACCAGTCAGGTCACCACTTCACCTTACGACTGGATTGCCTTCAGTCATGACAGTGGTCCAGGGAAACACGGCTCAAGTAGCTTACCTGCCTATGTGGTGTAAATCAGACTGAAAGCTGGAGGATTATTCATTAGCTGTCCCAGCGCAAACTTTCCCTGACCATGAAAGAGGAAATGGGCACTTAGGAAGCCACTATTTAGCTGATGCTGGACTCTGTAGGTAGGAAATTTCCATAGGCTCTTTAAGTCATTGTGGAGAAGGTAGCGGGACAGTCACCCTAACAGGGACTTCTTCCCTGCCATTCTGTGGATGCATCAGCAGTTACAGAGCCTCCTACTTTTTCCCTGACCTGGTAAAATCAAGGATTTTTTCCTGCACAGTGGCACATGTCCAACAGTGCCCTGCTCAGGCTTACTTGTACCTTGAGGATTATGGGCTTGGAAACCTTTCAAGTGGAAGAGAGAAGCGATCCAGCAGAGCTATTGCTGCTACCATCACCATCCTTCTGCAGGAGCATAGCTCCAGGGCTCTCTAATGGAGACATAAGTTTTGCGTAACCATGAGAGGCACCTCAGGGCTACCTGCCGTTCCTCGCTACATCTTCACCTCCTAAGCATTGCTGGTCTGCTCAGCATCTTGAATATAACCCACCACTGGCTTCACCCTCTGATGGAAACTGTGGAGGCTGAAAAGACAATGCAAGTCCCAGCCCGACTGCTGCCAGGGAAACCCCAATGTGCTGCCAGTAGCTTCAGCCCCGGTAGCTAAACCTTTCTGCAGCCATCAATGAGATTGATCCCCTTGTGACCTGGACAAGGGGTGACCTGCTGAATGCCTGTGCACGCATACAGGTCTGACAGTTACAATTCGGGACTGTGGTTCCAGGAAGAAAAAAACCATCCTCTTTCCCCCTGACAGATCCACACACCCCTTGCTCTTACGCAGAGAGTTATTAACACTCGTTTCTAGTAGTGGAAAGGCCCAATTATGTTTTTAGGTTGATTCTTAGAATGTATCTTTATGGAGAATTGAGAGAATTTTGTGGTCAAATATTATAAAAAATCCACAACAACCAAGACCAGAAACTTTACCAGCACTGACCATATGCCTCAAAAGCCAACAGCACCAATTAAACAGTGTGGCATTTCATTCTTTCATTCTACATTTTCAGTTAAAAACAACGAAACTGAGAACCAGGGCTTACTTGACTTTGTTAGCACTTTTATTTATTTATTTTCCTTCCAGTTTTTCACCCTTGATGTATCTCCTATGACTGTGAGCAGGATACACAGTGCTTCATATTCCAAGTGCTGAGGCCTATCTATCAAAAGCTGACTGGAGTGGGTGGTGAAATACAGTAGGAGGTGGCTAGCTACACAGTTGTACTATTAAATTACTGTCTGTCCGAGGAGAGTAATCTCTTGTTTCAGCAGCAGGTACTACTACCAGAGACTGTAAAAACCTCAAGCACTCTGAAATAGGCTGTCATATGGAGCACCATAAATTACATGAGTCAAATATTCCATCATTCATTCACTCCGTGGTCTTACAGTGGGATGAATAGTCTGCTCAAGGGAGAAAAACAGCCACCAACTTTCTGCTTCCTTTTCTATTTACTTTCTGAGAGAGCTTCAGGGGCCACTTACCTATGGGAAGTTTTAATTAACCATAAAATATATTTTTCCCTTTGCATAGCTGCAGGTTTCTGGGACCACACGGGTTGCTCCCCAAAAAGGCAGCAGAGGTGCAGGATTTTCTTTTTCTCAAACTGCAGCGATTGTTATCTACCCTTTTATTAAGAAGTTTAAGAAGTACAGCATCAATGACTTCCTTTTCATCTTTGTGGAACGGAACATTTGACAGTAAGTTAAAATCCTAAATAAAATATGAAAGCTGCCAGCACATGCCAAAACTCTCTCGGAGAGCATATATGAAAAGTTGCTCCTAAGACGCAAATGTCACTAATACCATATGAAAATTGCAAAAAGGTATATGAAAGTCACTAATGTGACATGAAAGAACAAAAGTCTTCAAATTATGTGAAAGTTGCTGTTCCGATATGTTACCCTTACTGTTCTAGTTACTTTCTATCCTATCTTATTAGCAACTTCCATTTCAAACTAATCTTTGATAAAAGTCTTATTATATTAACAGTTTTTCTTAAGTATCAGAAAATTGTATTTCCAGTTGCACTGAGTGAAGTGTGACCTCGTTAGCAGACTTTTGTATTGGCGCGTGGGTTTTTTACTCTCTTTCCTTCGGAAAATATGTGCATTCCTGCAGTCGTACTCTCTGCTTGCTCACTTTGTCTTTATAAAGTGTACACTGACTATGCTTCCCACAAAAGGTTTAAGACCAGACTCAAAGTAGGTTTTGGAATAGAGGTTTCCATCACCTGTACACTCTGAGACCACATTGCCAGCTACAGAGCTGTTCAAAAATACATATTTAGGAAGAGCCATAGTCTTTAGGAAACCCTATCCAAACGAGAGCCTGACCCCACAGTAAGATGCCACTCGTGTCTGAGTTCTTTCAGTGGAGAGCTCTGGTGCAGGGTTAAAATCCATATTTGAGCAAGGAGGGTGCATTTTTACAAATCCTGTACAGATAGTATTCAGTAAATCCCTACTTCTGCAATCAGAGATGAGTGTCCTTGTGGACCCCTTGACTGACAGTGAGACCTCATGAATGCATAAGAGCAGGGCAGCGCGAAGCCGAGTTCAGAGGTTTTAGTACTTCAGAGCTATTTCTCTACAGACCAGTGCCCATGGAAGTGCCAAAGCTGAAATGATCTAGAACATAGACATAACAGTCTTTGGGCTTTATGGGTCCACTGATTTGGAATATACTTTTATCAGCCAAGAGTTTTATTTCTTCTTTTCTTTTTGAAGGTGAAGAAATACATTGCAGTGCTAGTTCTAGCTGCTGAGGTCCTGTATTTCTCTCATGTAACTTGTGCAACGAAAGCACTGGGTCAAGCGTGCTGTGAGAAGGTCGGGATGCTAATAGGAGATGAAAACATGCATAGAGGACAAACATTTGTAGTGCAGATTTCCTGGCTCCATATGCAGGCCAGACCTGACCTCTGCAGACTGTGAGGGGGTGGCTGTATTCCCCCACAGTGCCGTACTGAGTCCGTATGGTGAGCTTGAAAGAAGGTACTTTTCACAAGTGAAATGGTCATCGAATACCATGTGGTAATGCGCTGTCCCAAAACGGATCGAAGCAATGCAATGAGTGACATTAAGCATTGTATCCGATTAACAGTTTCCCCTTATGTTTGATTTTGATAGCGGGAAACTGCAATTAAACACTATAAATGCACTAGTTACACATCAGGTGACTGTTCCTAAGCAAGAACCTATAATTTGCCCCCAACAGACCCTTCTCCTTTGATTATTGGTCAGAAGATAATGCAGTTTGTATATTTAATAACGCTTTGGGTGTACTGCTAAAAGATGAAGTTATTATAACACTGTGTATTTACAGAAAAAAAAAACAAACCAACTTTGAAGCTAATATTCAAAAGATTAGAGAAAGGATATCTTTTAATTAATTTCAAACCCTGGATTGAGTATTAAATAGAAACATGAAAGAAAGATTTCCAACTGCAAGGGCTGGTAACTGAAGAGTCTCCACTCTCTTGAGAATTACCATTTAATTTTAAACATTGATTTAAAATAAATGATAGTACAGTCCCCAAGGAAAGATGTATTTCAGTTGTAAACACAAGAGTGATGTATAATAAATGAAATATATAACATTTTCCTTGAGGAGTCTTTTTTTTACTTTATTGTGCAATCATACTATGGGAATTATTTATACACTTTAACTTGAGTCTCAGACAAAAGCTATCAGGTATCTTTCTGTAATCAGCTTTTCCTTTATCTATATGCCTGTATTTACATTTTTGAAAATTTGTCTGTGATACCAGGTTTTCTATCAACAGCAATTATGAGGGCATTTGATAGATGAGGAAGGTTTACTCTGGATTATTTTCTGAATGCCGAGGATCTTATAAGTCCTTACCAAGTCCATACCATTTCACCTTATAGAAAGCCTAATAGTTCCCTACCTCACAGCCAGTTTTCTTACTTATTTCATCCTAGTCTGTGGAGCCTTTCTTATTCATGACTGTGTTTGTCAGCTCTTCATTTTCTTACAGTCCTCCCATTTTCCGATTTCTCCTTCCTAAATATTAAGATATATTGTATCCTAGTTCTAGGAGAAGCAGCTTTTCCGCTTCATTTGTTTTGTGTTCTGTCAGCATCTAGGTGAACACAATAATTAATTATGAATAGTTGTTTCAGTACTTCTTCTAGGGAATCTGCTTTTTCTGGATGTTCCCTTTCCACTATTTTTTTCTTCTTCTTTTTTTTTTTTTTTTAAAGTGACTGCCAAGTTTATTGGGCAAAAGTTTCATTTCTTTTTAGGAAAAATGTATGCTCTATTGACTGAGCTCTGGAGATCTGTTTCTAAGATTTCAGGGCTGATTAATCCAGCTAAAGGACAAAGACATGTTCAGTGACCTAGCAGTCCAGCCAAGACTCCATCTCCTGATCTTCTCAGTCTCACCTTTACTGAGAATTTCTTGGCTCCGACTGTGAAAAGAGAAGCGCTCCCCAAGATGGCTGAGGCACACCTTAGGAGGTACTTTGAAAACAAGGTACTTCTTAATGGTGCCTGATTGTTCCAGCATAAGAAACCCAGCTAGTAAAGTGTGAATGCACATTCAGCTGGATGATGTCTTCCAACAATTCCGGATTCCTCTGCCCTCTTGTACAAAAGTTCAATATTTGCTGTTTTTATAAGGAAAGTTCTTGTTTATTTTTTGTTATTTTTTGGATCCTACTGCATCCTGTTGTCCTTATAACGCATTTTTGGTGAGAAGGGCATTGTAGCAACATTTAATATGACATAGTGCAATGGAAGGTGAATAAAGAGATAGGAGATGGAGCATATTTCTTAATTAATTACAATATTAGTAAAATAATTATAGTTGTGACATATTACTCAAAGATTAGTCACGTCTCACCATGAAAATACTTTTGCACACAAAGCCACATGTGGAGAGATGATTCACCTGAGTTCATCCTACACACTGGGCTTTTGGGTACTTGGTAATTTTGGTTATAAGGAGTTCTCAGTGGAGCTAATAATATGGGCAAAACAGAAATTCCTTACTCTATTCTCCATACTCAGACAACTAGATAACAATATTTTTCATAGTAAAAATTGTTGTTGTGTGAAATATTGAGTCCATTAGAGCAATAATATTTTCACCGAATGTGTGGGTGGAAGTAGAAGTCAGTGGAGCGCATCTTGAAGACCTTTAATATTTGCCTATCTGAAGACTGTATCACTCATGGAAGTAAAATGTTGCTTTTGAGGAAACCTTTCTCACCTGCTTTTTCAGATTTTCCTTCTGACTTAATGACGGTTGTGTTGGCGGAGCTACTCCCTCAAAGATGAGACGCTCCCTACATATAAAGCCTTTAGCACTCAGCACGCACTGGGAAATGTTCCCTTTCCTGGCTTTGTTTCTAATAATTTGAGGGGAGAAATTAGTTATATTTCTTTATGTCCTTCTCTTGAGTGAAGTTTCAAAGAAGCGCATTGAAACCCGCCATTCAAAAGTCAGTAGGTTTGGTGTGTTTGAATGAGCCAGCTTCTTGGATTGATCATGGGGTCAACCAATTGGTCAAGGATCCTGTATGGACCTGAGGTCTCACCTTCATGAAACAATACCAGCTTTCAGCACCTGCTGTAAGAACTGGATGAAGTATTGCTGATCAGTTTATCAGACCTCGCCCTAGCCTTAATGAGAGAGCAACCTGCCATCTCTTCTTTTCTAAAGGTCAATCAAAACCTGTAAAAATTGGTCAGGAAGTCAAACCTTGCCTTTCGGAAAGACAGTGCTATCCATCTTCCCCTGGATCCTCTGCCCAAGAGCTGGATATGGTCTCAGGCACTACAAGCCTTCAGAGAGGTAGGAGGTGCCAGAAGGCTCACCTGAAGCAGATGAAGAAAGCACGCTTACCTGTATTTGCCAAATGCACTGCTTTTTGAACATTAAAGGTTGGCAGATTTGTACTTGAAAGTCCATTCATAGAAGATTCATAGAGGTATGAATCTCTCTTTCCAGCCATGTTGCTGAAGGTACCGAGTCCCCAGCCAGTACCACTGAAAACAAGAACAAAATGAGTGGCCTAGATCTTCCATAAAACCTGCTGATTCAGCATGTCTTCAGTGGCTTGGTCTCCATGCTCAATCTCCTGGTCACTTTCTCCCAAGATGCTTCCAGGAGAGGGCAGCAATAGATCTGATGGCTACTTTCCCCCAGAGCACAACATGCACACACCCTTTCTCCATTGGGTGCCAGTGGATGTAGTGAGTCCCTGGTTTTGCCTCAGGGGTTACTCAAGCCAATTGGCCTTTTCATTACTAGTTAATCATTATGGGAAAGTTCTTTCCAAAGGCAGTTAGGTTTACTGCTCCACGGCTTCTGGTTTAAGACAAGCACTATAATACACTAAATACTGCATTGTAACTCATGGACACCCAAGTTTCACAGCAATAGTGCATGCACTTCTGCTTTTTACACTGTGGTTCATGCAAGGATGCTCACTAGTAGTGGATGAGCACCAAAGCTCAACAATTACAATTTCTATAAGATTTTTTTTTCCGTATTAGTGTTAAATAAATAGAAAAGAAGGGATCTTTCTTTTTCCCCAACACCTTTTAATTATTTGTTCTTTTATTTCAGAAACTATCATCTCCCTTACTATTGCTGTGATAAGGATTCTAGCCTGAAAAATATAAACCAAACTACAGATGGGAACATTTTAAAAAGAATGAATCATTAATTGCTATTAGCTTACTTTAAGTAAAACGTTACAAAAGTTATTTCAGGCAAATTGCATTAATGTGATAAAAAAGAGGCTTTATAAGTTCAAAACAATAGTGAAAATAAGCGCATCTTGAAACCTCGAATTCTAGGCTGTAGTCTGAGTCAGGCAGAAATATTCCTGCACTTTTGTTCTAAAATTTGTGCCAAATCTGATAGTTCTTTAAAAAACATTTCAGCAGAGAAACTTAAGTGCCTTCTATCTGCTTATTGTACATAAGATAGCCTGAAATATTTGCCATCTTAATGATTATGAGGGCATTTTTTAAACCCTGCAAGGCAAAGAAAAGATAAAAAGCTTAAAAATCAATCATTTAGAAAAAAGTTGTATTGATTCCAAAAACTTCAGGGCTCATATGATGAGCTTTAAGCTTCTCACCGATTGTGTGGCACCATGCAGAAATCTGCCAAAACAACACAGTTTGGTGCTCATTGTATCCTAATTAATACTATAATGAGTTTCCTTAGATAGCCAAATCCTTAATCAGCCCTATCAAAACTGTGTCTGCTCAGAGAAAGACTCGTGTTAATTCTGCTTAATTCCTGACAGTGGTTAAGCACCATTAATACTCCATAATTTCATTGTATGTTATTGTAATCATATCAGCATATATCTCGGCAGCTACAGAAGGCTCAATAGGCTGTTCATGAATTATCAGTCACGTGGCTCTGTTTCACTAAGAGACTATCTTCCATCACAGCCAGACCTCCTCTGCCCTCCCCACAGTCAGTAGCCTAAGCAGGTATTAATAAAGGTCTCCTTTTTAAAATTGCACTGCTCTAAATGGTCTTTAAGGGACCCAGCAGTAATCTCAAGATCCCTATATTTTAGCAGGAAGGCAGGACAGAGGAATTAATAAGAGCCCTTTCTGTGTAAACTGCTCCCTGCTCTAAGGCTATATCCTGATGTCAGGGCGCTAAGAGAATTTTAAATGCACAGGATGGATTGTTTGTGTTGCGAAAGCGAAACAGGGGGCAAAGGCTAAGAGACTTGAGAAAATTGAAAGACTGCCAGGGATGCTGGGATGCAAATAGCAACAAAACAGGGATAAATGCTCCTGCTCACATATGCAGGAGTCCTGCAGAAGGAAAAAAAAAAAAAAAAAGAAAAAAACCA
>VXBO01009237.1:235950-279296 GCA_013400135.1 Rhinoptilus africanus
GAAAAAAAAAAAAAAAGAAAAAAAAAAGGTTATTAATTTTCACCAGGCTGTATCTTACAGCTGGTAGCTCAGCATCAGTTTTTGGTGTAATGAAAATGGTCTGAGCAGAAGATAAATGGTTCATAAAGTGGACCATTTAGATGCAATCGAGGCTCAATCTGGCCAGTGACTAATCACGTCCCCCCAGTAAAGCTGAATTCCACTAGCAGACTTTTTTTTTTCCTGCTGTACCAGTGAATTGTAGTCGGGTCTAAGTTCAAGGCAGGCAGAGAATTATCTTGATTTATTAGAGCGCTGCCTGGCCGTGCCACTTGCGCTGCTGTGGCTTTGTGGGCTTCTGCCCTGTTGCTGTCGGAGTGTAATTTTTACTGTTCCCCTGTGACTAGTACACGGCATCATTTTCAGCTGCTAGAAAAATGGGCTGCTTTTGCACCTGTAATTTTTCTTCTTTTGCTGCTGAAGGTATATAATATATCTCTAAAGTGCGTAATAAGTTTCTGAAAAACGTGTTTTTAAAAGAAATTGATTCCAATGGTTTATAAGCCTGAGCAAGGCCACATAAGGAAATGCACCAGATTGCAAAGGTATGCTTGGTTGAAAAGGCAGCCATTTTTTTCCCTTCCATTTAGTAAATTTAGACTTCCAGTCCAGGGTGTAATTTCAGGCATTTTCTATACAGTAGCTGCTTCTCATAATGAACTCTGATCAAATAAAAATGTTGTTTATATTGAGACTTTACAAGTCCTGATTAAATATAAAATAGAGTAAAATCTCTCATAATGACATTTAATTGTGAGAAAGAAAAGATTCCAATATAAGAGCGTTCAGCTGCATTTGTTCAATGTTCCTTTGCATAATGCCATTTATAGATAGTTCAATTATGACATTATTATGAGCAGCATATGAGTAACTAACTGGTTTGTCGTATTTTTAGACCTATGGAGAAAGAACTTGGGTAGGAGCTACATCATTTCTGGTGGGAGTTTTTTCACAAAAGGCACATTATTTCTGCTGAGATTTGCAATGCCAATTTGTTTAATTATGCCTGATGTTTCACCCGTGATCCTGTGAGAATCTTCACAAAAAGTGGGAGGAGGGGGGAGGAGGAAGAGGGAAAGCCCCAGCTTACCTCCTTGAGAGAAAAAAACAAACCGACTGAATAATTTAAATATAGGTGCTAATATATTTTCCCCAAGCCAGTTTGTTCCAAGCACTGGAAGAAGACAAGCTGTTGTGGGGGTTTTTTTTCCTCTGAAGAATCTGACAGATGTGATAGGTAAACTATCAGGGCTAAGCGGGCAAAAATGTTACTATAAACCCTGGTGGCAATATATCTTCTGCAGGAAGAGTTTAGTTCCTCAGCTGGAGCTGAATATTTTCCAAGAGTAGAGTTGGTTTTATGAAGTGGAAGTAGGAAGCTGTGCATATCTGATCTGAGTTTCTGAATTAATTAATTCAAGACCAGCTTCCCTGTGCTACCTTTTCCCCATTTAGTATCTGCAAGGGAATCTTTTGCTTATTCACTTTTGGAGAGGTTAGGTTATTTTTTTTTTCTTTTTTGTTCTTTTTTTTTTAGTAAATTCCTTACTTTTAACAGTGTTGGGAACTATAAGGAACAGGATAAGCAAAAGGTAAACCACTGGGTCATGACCACATAAATGTACACGAGCTGAGTCGATGTCCCCCACACACATGTAAAGCAGCTCCACGTGCTGAGCAGAACTCCCAGTCTGTTGGGGCAGGACCAAGGCAGGAAAACACGGAGCAAGTTCATTTCCCCATTTCTGTCTTGCAAATAATTCCTGAGCCAATGCCATCACTCAGGCTTTTCAGGTCTCACCCAGCCTTACCACAGGTTACAAGACTAAGGTAGCATCTAGGACATTAGAAACAGCATAAGGAAATGAATACAAATTTACCCCTCAAAAAAACCCTCCAAATACTTCCTAGAACCCCTCCTAGCACACAATTTGATGGTTTTTTAATCTAGACACCGAGGTCATCTAAGGCAGTTATGACCCTGAAGGAGCAAATGCAAATGACTCCTCTCACCCTACACTCCAGAAGGGAGTCTGAAACACCCAGGGAGTCATCTGAAGCTGTATCACCATCAGAGCCTTGAAGGTTCCTTTCAGCAGCCTTAGGTTTTATGCTAATCTGCCAGGCTTCCCTCGTTATCACATTCACATCTCCATAGCCGTACCTGCTGTAAAGCAGACCCTCCTGTTTCCTTCCTTTGTTTCTCTGGCAACACAGACCGGAGCAAACGTAAGCCATCGCAGAACAAGGCTTGGAAACAAATCCGGCAGTCATGAAAGACAGCAGTATGGTGATTTTGGTGAAAGCCACTGAATAACCACCATAGCATGGCTTTCAATCACTGTCAGCAATGGGTCAAAAATGAACTGCTAATTCAGCACCTTTCTAACCTTGTGCAGGGGAAGGTCACACAGACATGTGGCTAATTTGGGGGCAGAATGATATCATCCCAGTTCTCACCTAACCACGGCCCAAAGCTCGTGTTATCCATTTCATCATCTCACTATTACCTTGTACACAGAAGCATGCTCACTCTCAGCATGTCATTCAATTCAAGTTTAAATCTGGTCTTTTCAGGGCACAGAGTCCCCAGGCCAATCCTCAAGCCCACATCTGACAACGTCCTCAAACCATCTCGAAACTTCAGTAATAATCTGAGCCAGAGATGAAACAGAAGCAGAGTCAGTCCCCTGGAGGTAAAAAGCTCCTCATCACCTTATTAGCCAGGCCTCGATCAAATTTGGCTCACTTTGATCCTTTTTTGCCAATCTCTTATGCTTGAGTAGAATTCTTTTGCCCCAAGGCCAAAGGGAGGCAGAAGAGAGAGGAAGAGCTTTCACCTGTTTGTTCTTCATTTGTAGTAATAATTCGTATTTCTGAAAGCGTGTATTGCTAAGAAAAATGATGCTTTCACTCTTCCATAATGTGATTTTTCAGGAAGGAATTTTTTTTCAGGTATAAATAAGGAGAACTTATACAAGGCATTTTTGTTTATTAATAGTCAGATTCTTTCTCTAAAGAAAATAAAAAACCACCTCCGTAACACCTTGATTGCGTTACTACTTCATATTTGCTTGCATAAATAAACCTGAAGCTTTACTGCAAGAGAGGTAGCTATTTTAAAGATGGCAAAATGTCAGCTTGTGGATGGTTGGTTTCATTTAACAGGGCTCCACATGAATTTATGAACTGTTTCGTAACGTCTTCTGCCTGCACCAAATGGCAGACTTTAGGCAGAAACCCAATGTATGTTTAGCTAATGTATAACAAACAGAGTATTTACATGGTCAGTGGACCCTATTAGGTATTAAGAATGGTCTCTTTCTAAATTTACTGTTAATTCCCTTCCGCAACAACCTAAATAAAGTGTTCGCTTCTCAGAGAAAGCTAAGAAAACGTGTGCTTCTATGTGCGCACGTGTATGGGTCTTTCATTTTAAAATGTCTTTAACAAAACTTCTGACAGTTATCTTATTTTCTTTTGCTGCAAGGGTGACAATGTAGTTTAAGATATTGTTTCCTGACTTTAAAGGTGCCTTGTGGTTTTTAAGGATATTTCAGCAGCTAAAGAAATTCTACTGCAGACACAGTGTAACAGTTCATTTCTTAAGCAATAAACGGCAAGCAGGGTGGTGCTGAATAAGCATGCTTATATGGAATTTCTCTTTGAAAAGCCCACTAGTTAGGCCCTATAACACTTCAGTTGATATTTCTACAGTACAAACACGATAGTGAAAATTAAGTTGCCCCAGCAAATTCAGTTTAGGAGAAATTTGTTATGAATAAAATGCTGCTGCTGGCCTTAGAACATTGAATTTATCCACCAAATAATATCTTAGAAATACCACTTCAGAAGAAATCAGCTCTAAATAATTGATAAATTTGGTTTGTTTAGAAACCTTTTGACCCCTGTAATAGAAAGTAAAAACACATTTCAGTTATTAAAGTCACATATATTCCCTCTGGTAGGGGAAGCTTTTAATTTTAAGCTGGTCTCTGTTGGGGCCATTTGATAAAGCTTGGAAAAACCTTTTCAACTGCTGCTGGTGGATTTGGGTCAACTTCCCTTGGGAAAATGGCAAAAGATAAATTTGTAGCTTTTCATAACACATAAGAAAACTTCAGAGATTTTACACATCAAGAACTATTGGAACTGAAAGACAGAGTTTCTCTTTTGTTTCTCCCCCTCCTCCTCCTGTTCCTTCTCCTCTTTTCTTTCCAAAAAGAACTTTAAATTCTCTTGTTGTTAATTTTTTTTTTTTTTGAACCATGGAGGTTAGAATGTTTTGGCCTCTCTGACTACACTACCAGTGGTCCTTATTAACATAAGATTTATTTTGAGATAGAAACATCATTATGCTATTTTGTTTTCAAATGGAGCCATTTCATACCATTGCTTCCAAAGCCAAGAGCAAAATAAAAAAACCTCTACCACTTTTCTTTTTTTTTAAACACATTTCTTAAACTTCGCTTCAGTTGCTGTCACCAGATCTTTATATCCACAAATATAAACTGGACTCTTTTCCTCAGGACAGTAATCACATCTTATGAATGAGGGCGCTGATTCTACTGGGATTGCCAAAACGATCCTAACCTCACCACACTGCTGTTTCACAAGAGGAAAACTAGCAGGGGTGTGGGAGGAGAAATTTATTTAACGCATATTAAAAAATGAGGACAGAATAACACTCCATAGTCGAATATTTAAGTAGCCGTTTGTGCATAAACCAGATACTTGTAGGCAACAAGGCAGATCGTGCTGCCCCCTGAACCTCAGGCCTTCAGGCATCCCTGCTCATATTTGAAGAGGTGGCCACTGCTCCAAGTCCCTTCAGGAGTTATGTCCAAGAAGTACCACCCGAAGTCTTTGTGGTGCACATCCATTTCTATACATTCACCGGAGACTACCAGATTCACTTCATATAAACTACTGAATGGCCATCATTCAATAAAAACAAATGGGGTTTTTTTTGCCTGGGTTGGATGAGAACAAACACCTTAGAAGAAAAAATCTGTGTATTCCTTTACAGTCTCTACAATGATTCAGCCTCTCTTGCCTGTTGTCAGTAAGACCAAAGGATGATTCCCTGGGATATACTGGGGAGCACAGAGAGTGGGGCAGTAGATGGCTCTGGCAAGCTGAGTTCCTGCATTTCATGGTGAATGTCTCATTGGCACTTCTGAAATTACAGATTAGCTGATTTTTTCGAAAACTAAACAACTCCACAACAATCTCCCTTACACACAATCTATGAAGAGTGCACAGCAACAAACTGGTAGAAGCAAAGTTTTCTCTCTAGCCAACTAGCCTTTCTTGAGCAGCCAGTTACTTCTTTTTGCCGTTTCATGCTTGGTTGCTATTCCCAGTGTAAGAGACTTTGTTGCACAGACTCAGTGGTAAATTATTAAAAGGGTCTCTACTGGGTATCTGCTCATGCAGCCACAAATTATGTGTTCGTGTACCTCTGCCTATTCTTGGCAGGTGCAGTTCCTCTGTGAGTACTTTAGCAATTCAAACACCTGCATTATTTCATTATGTTCGAGCTGTTCTTCAAACAGTTGCACCTACACCCCATTAGCACCCACAGGGGGAGGCCAACCCTGGGTAATTTATGTTGTGAAGGGATTGCCTTCTTGGTCAAGAAAGATGCCATGCAGGAAGCTAGGCTGTGATTTAACAGCCACTCTGTTCTAGCTTCCCAAATAAACACACTTAGCACACATCTTCATGGTCACTTGCTCCACTTGGATGAGTGAACTAGGCCTCTTTGCATTCACTGTGCACTCAGTGTTCACATAGGAAATGACTGAGCAGCTACCAGTGTTCAAAACAGTGACAGCCTGAAGCATTTCATGGTGTTTTCCTTGTGCAGGAATGTCTTGTAAGGATGTGACATTTTGCATTGGAAAACTTCTTCTCTCTTTTTGGTTTTTGATTTTTTGGGGTTTTTGTTATTAATTTGCCATTTGTTCCTGCTCTTCACCTGATGTCTAACATTCTGTTTGCACTAAATGAATGTAGGCTGTTCATCATTTATCTCAGACATGGTCTCACAACTCAATATATTCTCTGGCACAAAGGCACGCTTTCATTGTTGAAGTGAACTATTCAATGTCATCTAATAGTACACTTTGTCCTGCAATTTTCATCCAGTTGCACTCAATCTCCTGGAAATGTAGGTGACCACCTTATCCTGTCTGTTCTTTGACTACAGCCTGGTGCTACAGGCATTTCATATAGTATCTCCACTTGTGGGTTTTTTTCATTCCTTGGGTTTTTTCCTTGTCTTTTCTCTTTCCCCACTGTTTTTTGGGGTTTGGTGGCATTTTTTTGTTGTTCTTTCCCCATCCTTATTCTACTCTCTCTTCCACCTACCTCTTCATAACCTCCAGCACATAGACAACTGCTGGCTGATCCTGCCTTTCTCATACTTCAATAGGCTGATTCATCCTACCTACTGCATCACACTAACTATTGCTGGCTCATCCCTAACAATTGCTAGCAGTATCTTCCCATGCATATGCACTAGCACATATTTACCTGCTAGAAGCCTCTTCATGCTTTTCGTCATCCGACACACTGAAATACGGTTTGTTTCTGGCCAAAGCAATTGGATGCTTACACCGGTTACAGAGGAAGGAACCAATATATGCAAAATGCAGTCATTACAGTTACCCTGAATGATTAGCTAGAAGAAAAATCACCACATAAGCAAGAATAACAAAATATTTTTAAGTTTATGTAGAACATAAAACACGAGTACAAACTTCTGGAAATTGATTGCCCAATAACAAAAACTCCCAAGTCACAAGGCAGTGGAAATACCCTCTTTTGGTGAGGAAAAAAAAAAAAAAAAAAGAATCTTGCAATTATTTTTGTCAACAAGCAGTTTTGCTGAATACGTGTTATACAAAAGCCAATCAAGTTCAAATAGGTAATGTTTGACCATGGTGCAACCTGGAACCCATTTTACAGAATCCTGTTTGAAAAGGTGAAAAACAGTGGACAGAAAGTGATATTGTTAAGAAGAGAAATTGTTGACATACTTAACATACTTGATAATTTCTTCTGCAAGACAGATTTTCCAGAACACCTGTCTACTGAGTAGCAAAAAAAGAAAGCCACAGTAAAACGATAACTCCAGAATACTGCTGCCTATTTTCCACACAAATTCTATTAATTGCAAATGAAAAACACAAAATAGATCTACCTTTTCAGTGTTAGAAGGGGGTAACTCCAGATGAATAGCCACCACCAGAAGAGGTGAAATTATCCAGAGGATAAAATTGTTGTAGCACCATAATAACAAAATAACCACTTTGACTCTGTGTGAAGAACGCCACTGTGTCATTGTAGCTTAAAGCAAGACATCAGAAATGGTAGCATTATCCCTCATGCTTCTTTACATACTTAGAAAACAGAATCCGAGATGTCTTATCAAAAATAAAACACCCAACAACGAAATCAGCAGTAAATACTGTAAAGCAAATGCAAACAAAGCACTGAAACCTCATGAGATCCATGATCATGTCAGCCTAATGTTGGAACAGATTTATTTGAATCAAATGGGAAGGATTACCTCTTGTAACGATTATTTCTTGAGTATTTTTTAAATTGAGCTGTTGAACAACCCATTGATGCAACAATGTAATGACACATTGAAAATCACAGTTTGCTCATCACAGGATTCCAGATGAGTTAATAGCAGATAATTGCACACATTTCACAAGCATCTCATTTCAACAGTTCTCTTTGATATTTCAATTTTAGTGCACCTTGTAAACTCTGGCTACGTACAACCAAGTGTGTTGCGAAAATAGTCTTTACAAAGAGAAATGAACTTAAAACAACACAATAAAAAGCAACCGAGAACCCACTAATTCAACCAAAAAGCCTATATTTTCTAGGTTAAAATGTTTTTATGAGAAAGGCATACATGTTAGTGTCAAAATCTAACAAGCTCTCTGAATAAAAGATACTTAAACCTAAGTTAGTTACAAAAAATACGTGTAAACTGGAAGCAAGGAAACATAGGAACAAAAATGCCTTAACTTATCTGCATTAGCAGCAGAACATTATTGCCAGGAGTTACATCACCAGCACCAAGACCATATACCATCCTCACTGTTCGGATTACTGGTGAAACATCAGTCCTTAAAGAGCACCCAGGAGGAAACTACTACTCTCATCTTGAGGTTACACAGATGCAGCCTTCTGCACCTCATTGATTTTGTCTCCTTGCTGGAAGAAGGAAGACAATTCCGGGGCATAACGCATTTTGTCCTGAAGTAAACACCTAAGGCAAGTTTGCCTTCAGTCAGATAAATCTCACCTACGCTCATCAGCAATACCATCCAACAGAAGTAATATAGAAACACACGTGCACATCCTGTGTCAGAACGTGAATTCACTTTGGCAACTACATTTGCCATAGGAAAAAGAATTGTTTGGAGAACAAAAGAGACCAGATGATTTGAGTGATAGTTACTGATGGTCATCCTAAATGCCACTGGAGACATTTCTATTCATGTGTGTGTATGTCATGAATAAGTGTCACAAGTTGATAATGTCTTCATCTCAGCTGGTTTCATTACCTGCATTTCATTTCCAAAAGAGTGGTGATACAGATCTCATGGTATCCACTGCAATTAGTAAAATTGATTTCTGCCCTGTTTATATCCACAGAGAGGCTGAGCAATCCTCCAAGCAGCGTGGCTTCTGAGCCTCTGCCCTGGTGCCAGTGTCTCTGGCTTTATGTATTTTTAATTGGCAGTAAGAAGCTGGGTAATCATCAGAGCCTCAGTTTATCTATTTAATGCAGCGCCGACACGTGCTGCCAAGCGTCGGCGTGGCTGGGGCTTTGTGGCACATTCTTAGCCCTTTCCCTGCTGGAAGCAAACAGCAAGTAGGAGGAGGCATGTTCCTCTAAGGCTTGGCTCAGTGCTCAGTGCCTCCCCATGCTGGAGAAGACCATCTTAGCTGGAAATATTTTACAAATGCATTTAGTCATTAGAAACTCGGTTCATATGTTTGTACTACCAGTAATCTCCCTAGAAAGAGACTGCAGATGCTAGTCTATTTGTTCAAATATACATATAAGAACTTTTATGCCGCACAGGTAAAGATTCCTACATTAGGTTAAAAATATTTTAAGGTACATGCTTGAGTCTTTGAACTGCTGCTATTCTGGAGTGAGCTGAAGTGAAGTTAGCAAGAATCACGCCAACTTTACTCATCAGCTGCCAAGTTCCTGAGAGCGTATTTCATTTAAGAAGCCCCTGTGAGGCTTCAAAAAATCCCAGAATTCCTATGTCATGAGAAGTTCTGAAAGCAACATATGATTTATCTCCGAATCAGTATAAAACTAAAGCCTGAAATGCTTCTAAACTATAAATTTATTTTTCACCCAGATCTAGTTATTAAAATCTTCAGTCAAAGCAGAATATCGTCTTCTTGATATGTGTGTGTGGTCCTCTCCGGATGATTGTGAATCCTGGATAAAACTGATACCTGAGCACAGTGAGCAGTATAGGTCTATGCTTCAATGGTGAAGCAGCAAGTTCTAGCTTATTGTTCCAGGGCAAGGAATATTCTTGCGTAAAGTCCTGTGGAAGATCTCTGCATAAGCAGTAAAATATTAGGAGTGTTCAACACCTTCAGTGACTGAATTCACAAACCACACTAATGACATGGGTTGTGAGGTTATCATCTAGGAAGTTCTTGGAAATTCTTGCAGGATTTTAACCAAAGAATGACATACATGAGCTAAGATTGACTTTAGTGGATAGCATGTGTTATTTCTGAACATAAGAACATATGAGACCCTAGGCTCACAAAATGTTAGGGAAAAATTATTATTTGGACTGTAAAATCCAGCATTCAAGACTAAAATGTCAGACTTTTAGTTCTATGTGCTAACCTCCTCTTACTCCCTGAATACCTCCACCCTGATTACTGATATACACAGGGTTAATTGGAAAATGCAGTATGATCATATGAAACACACATTTGCACCAGAGTGCATTCATGTAAAAGGGGATCAGTTAGGGTTCAGAGGTATTTCTGAACTCTCAAGTACTAGCTGTTGAAGCCTCAGGAAAGTTAATTTAAAGTTAGTTCTGTTGTAAATTATTTTAACACTCCTTTTCTTATTATTTCTGGTGTCATAAGTTACCTGTGAATCTTGAACCTTCTGTGTTATAGTACAGGATGCTATTGCTAGAGTTATCAAGAACTTTAACTGTACAGATGTGCATTAGCTGAGGAAAGGTGCTTTTGTGTGCGTGTGTATGTATGAACAAGGAAAATATCTAGAGTCTACAAGGTGTCAAGAAGCAGCCTGATCTGGCTTACCTTACTCCTACCCCTTGAGGTAAGGATTTTAGGTACTGGTTTGGGATTGAAGCTGCTCACTTGGGAATTTTTTATAATGCAAGGGCCTAAGTGGAATAAGGCCACAGACTTTTTCCCTTCTTCACCTCTCTTTCCCTTTTTTTTTGGCTTCAGCTGGTCCAGTGTGTCTGTTGGTGCTGGTAGTGCCAGTATGAGCCTGGCCAGTGGCCTGGAACTTACCACCATTTTCCCAAGAGATAAAAATAAGAGAGGAGTAATGGCAATTTTTGTTACTTTGCATCCTAAACAGAATTTCATGGGACAAAGAGAAGACACTTCTGTGGCCCACGGGGATTTCCTCTGCTGAATATCAAACACCTTCTACAAACAACAGAAATGTGAGAGATTCTCAAAATAAAAGGTCATGGGGATTTTCTGTAATGGAAAGGCTTTAACGACCTGAATACAGGGTGTTGTTACCAGCTGCCCCTACAATGAATCAGGGAAAATCTTGGTGAGGAGCTTCCCCCGTATGTTTTACTGCAATTCTGAGTAACCAGTAATTTGGGGGATAGTCACTGAAATTGTCCAACTTCGAGTCAGGGAGCGTGGCATACCTTTAGTAGCAGCTCTGAAAGCAGAGAAGGGAAATAAGAAAGGAATCAAAGCAGAAAGGGAGATGACCATCGTACTTGAGACAGTCCAGTCGCTCTGCACAGGTAGCATCCATGTGTCGAACACAGGGAACAGATTTGTTTGACTGCTGGGAAGAGCACAAGTTCATTATGAAAAGGGCAGGGAAGGAACATGGCTGGGTAATGATCACTGACTGCCTGAGGCAGTGAATGACCTGGCAGCTGCAGAGAGAAATCGACTCTTCCTCTGCCCATCCCCCATTGGAAAAAAGGCATAAACATCTATTTGTGACCAAATTTGGCTTGGAACCTGATCAAGAATGAGTAAGACAAGAGGTCTAGAAAAGGGCAACAGGCATGTAGCCACCCTTGCACCTCATTATGTATCCTCAGAGGTGGGAGCTTCCCTTTCCAGGGGTGGAAAGGAGCAAGAACCACAGCTGGACTGAGCTATTCCTCTCACTCCAGAAGTTTGTGTGCTTGGGGGGTTACTAATACACGTGGGAGTAGAGTAAAATCAAGTCATTTCAGCATGTGGAGAACACACTAAGAGCAAGCTCCCTCCTGCCGTTCTCTCTCCCCTAGCCTTGGCTCCTTCTAGCTGTCATCATCACCATCTGGCCATCTTCATTCTCTTCCCCCACCCACTGCTTTCCTTGGGATTCACAAGCTCCATTTCTTCATTCTGGTCAGGTGTAATATTTCTATAGCCTTTATTTCTTTTCTGTTCTGAGCAGAGGAAGGCATAAGGAGAGGAATGGCAGCTGCACCCCATCCATTTTCAGAACAAAGAATTTGACTTTTAGACCTGAAGAAACTGGAGGCAGGGTGTATGATACATTTGTCTGTGCTCAGGACATGTATCATGGCCACAGTGAGAAGCCTGTTGCCTGGTTCGATCATGTGGAAAGACAATGACAATTAATAGGGACTTTAAATATTCAGGAGTATGAAAGTAACACTGGATTTATATGTGTTCTCCTGTAGATAAAAAAGAAGCAATATTGTTAGGATGCATGAGATTTCAAAATTTTACTTCATATTAAGCATGAAATACCTCTTAAAACAAACACTGTGGGTCCAGAAGAACATGTCTTTCAGTCTTTGAGAAGTATTTAAAATATTCCAGCAGATGAAGGTAAGAAAACATTCATTTCAACCAGTCTTTCACTTTGATACATGCCGATGAATACGGAAATGTGAAAATGAAACAACTTAAGAACGTGTAACTCAAATTACATATGAAAATCGTCCATTCGAAGTGTGGATTTAATCATTTTTGTCTTAGTCAGCTCATTCTTTCAAACACCCGTTTCCCATTCCAGGTTACAATACTTACACTGTAGTGTAGATTACTATAATTAACAGGTTAAACACATGAAAACAGTTTTTTCCCCTTGATGTGCCTTTGGATCCTTTATTTTGCTAGCAGTTATACAGTAGAGTCACTTCTTACGAAGGAGAAACAACTGCCGCAGGTTTTCTTAATGCTGCTAATGTTCTTTTCTTTCCCTCTGGTAATAACAGTGAGAAATTATTGTCTGTAAATAAAAAATATAATGGAGAGTATATGTCAGGAAAAGTGTGTTAAAATCTTTATGTGTATCATCCATAGTTACAGACTGCTCGTATTTACAGAGTAGCCAGTGTTGGTTTTGATTAAGACCCAATGAAGACCTTTCTAATCTCATTTTACAGAGAAGATCTTTTCTGATCCAAAGAAGCCCCTTCAGTTAGAATATGATTTAATTCTACAGAATAAGAAAGAATATATCCTATAAATGTCTTTAGAGCTGTGATATTTACAGCAAAGATCAACAATGTTCTTGCTTTGTTTTCTCCACCAACACATGCCATGTGGCATATCCATAGATTTATTTATTTTTTAATCATATGTCCTGCTGGTTATAACATAACTTAATGTACCAGCTGCAATTAACAGACTGTCAAAGGATCAACTAACAAGTGCTGATAAGCTTCATTTAACTAATTTGAGGAGTGGAAGTTTGATTTTCTTTTTTTTTTTTTTCCAGGAAGGTAGCTTGTTTCCTTATTTCCTGTCAAGTGAGCCAACTCCTGTGACCTGTAGTTAAAAGGGCCCTTTGTAATTAAGGCAGTGAGTCTCCAAGTGAACAGTTCTCACAGTAGGAGGGGGGAAAAAAAAGAAAAAAAAAAAGAGGAGGATGCATGACACTGCTTAACTAACTAATCGGAGCTGAGCCAATCCATTTTCCTGCAGGCCAGTCAGCGTACCATGAGCGCACAGAATCTCGTCCTTCATTGGCTTCGTGTCCATTTTATGGACCAGCGAGTCTATTAAGATCTTGGTGAGTGGCCCTATTCAAAGGCAGGGCTCTCTCCTCCTCGTCTGCCCATAGACTACCAGAAACTGATCAGCCGTGTTATATCAATAACGTTCTCACACTAGGTTGTGTAAATTGATCTTTTACAATTTCTCTCGGTGACAGTCTCTGTAACCAACAAGATAAATCATTCCTCCTGTGGCTTTTTTATTGATTGCTGAGACCTGTATAAAAATTACACTGCTCAAGCTGTGAAGTGAACATCCTCATAAAAGAAGACTTTCTATTTACAATCAAAATACATTTGGGTCCAGATCAAGCACAGATTTACTATCCCAGCACCATAAGAGACCAGAATTTAACTGAGATTCAAAGCACTGACAAAGTAACCCACATAAACTTTTAAAATACAAACGGTGCACTACAACTCCAAGCAAAACAAACAAACACACAAACAAAAAATCTTCCAAGGTTATAAAGTCGTGTTGAAGTAAAGTCAGTAATAGTAAACCATCTGTTAAAAACAATGATGCAGAAGCACAGCAACACAATCAGCCAGCCTTTTTTTTTTTTGCAATTACTTGTACAAACACTAACACAAATTACTTTCTGATACCATTTTATCATCCATGCAAATATATATTTTTTAAAAGGAACAATAAGATTTAAGAGCTCCTTACCTCTTCAGAAAAGAAATATTCTACAACTTTGGAAGATCTGGCAGCAGTAATATCATTCTGGGGAAATTGATTTAAGCTGCCGTATTGTATTGGCTTTATTGTTTTATTAAAGTAAAAAGTCTAATGGTGTTTGACATAGGCAATCAAATGCATCCATTGTTTTTAGGCCTTATCAACTCCACAGTGATTATATTCCTTCCACTTTGTACCATCATTTTAACTCTATTAAAATAATCATTAACTTATGGTTTCTTAATTATTGAAACCTGATGCTAATATTGTTTATATACACAGCTGAAAACAGAGTCTTTTGAAGCAAGTGGACTAATACTGAACAAAACTGTTAAATTTCAAATCATCAAGCATGATGAAAGAATTAGAAAGTGATTCAGAGGGCTGAAGAGTCAGATGTCGATTGCATTTCTTGTACTGATGCAACCTATGGTTTTGGATAAGATACTTGCTAACCAATACCTCAATTTATCCATCAGTAAAAAGGATATTATAGGATCAAGACGAAAAAGGTTATTCCTGTATCGTGCTAATTTGAATCAATAGAGATACACCCAAGTCAGCCTTGTCCTCTTGGAAACTGTGAAGTTTAAATTAGTGTTTGCTAAGTACTCTGAAGCCCTTGATGATGAGACCTACAAGAATGCAAGCTGTTGTTATTACAATTCTCTGACACAAAAATGAAGGATGCATTCAAGTATTTCATGCTATCAGAAAACTGTGCAGCCACGATTAGTGCTACCTGGGAGAACACCGTACCAATTAGTCTCTCAAAATGAAGTATTTTGTTAAAGTCTCAACATAGTTGATATGAGGAACAAAAAAGGGTTTTTTCTGTTGATATCAAAATTTGTGATAGAACTAAACACCTGTGATACTGGAGAAAAGATAGAAAAATCTTTCAAAACATTTTGTTTAAAAGAAATGGTGCACATGTAAATATGTGTTACATGTTTAGAACTGTTAAGCTCTAAACCATGCTAAATTATTTAAAATGGCAAAACCATTGGCTATTTTTACCATTCAGAAACTGGTGGCTCAGTCTTTGCTACAGAGAGAAACCTCCAAAATAAGATGTTGTGCATTCATCTGAAAATTCAGACTATGAAAATTATGAACTTTTTGCTAATGCTGTAAATCTGTCCCTAAATGGCAGTAGCGCTTCTCTATTTGCTCAGTGAGCAAGGTGATTTCTCCACTTAAATGAAAAAGAAGGAAAGCATGGAGATTTTTTGTTGTTGTTGTTAATAGCCATGGTTATGAGTGCACTTTTGTTGTCTAGAGAGGGAGGTGACGTCAGGATGAAATCTGGTGATATTTTCCATTCACTTATCTATTCCTCTCTCTTCTAAAGGCATTTTGAAAGGAGAAGAGTGGAAACAGTATTTCTTCAAAAACCTTGGGAGAAGTCAGTTCAGGGCCCAGGATCCAAAGACAAAGGACTAGTGCAAAAAAAGGATTGTTTGTGGATAGTAAAACTAGTGAAATATAAAAATGATGTCAAAGAACATATTTTGTCTATATTTTGGCATTCTTTGGCAAAGAATTTGAATTATCCAAATCAGAAGATTATCTTTTCATTACTATCTTTATTAATGTGTTACTGTCTTGTGTTTTAGTAGTGAACTGATGAAGAAGAGCATGAGTATCCTTCAGGATTGAGGGGTTATGTTTGTTTCCTTTAGACAAGAATGGAAAATAACTGGAGCTAATTTTTAGCAGCATCCTCTTGATTTCTCTTAATCCTGGATTGTGATGACTCTTCAAGCAGCTCATTGGAAGCAATTGTGGGAAAAAGGCCATTCTCTTTTCAGCTGTTCTTCCAAACCCTAATGAGTTAACAATTGAAATACAGAAAGTTGCTTCAGAGGTCAGGAGAGTATATTCTACACAATGGTCACAGCATTTGAAACCATGACAGCACTATAAATTGACAAACTAAAGCAGAGCACTTGGTGGTCTGAAGTGGAGAAAAGAACATCAGCCGAGAGCGGTAAAAAGACGAGCCATGAAACCACACAGAAAAAATGAGTGATTTTTTTCAGATCACCTTGTTAGAATTTAGTGTATCGGAGGTCAGACAAGAAGAACAATAATAAGGTCCAAGGTTGAATACCAGTGGGAAAGCTTAACCCAGGAGCTCCAGGTCAACCATAAGTGAATGAGGTAGAACAGTGAAACAGTAGTCACCCGGGAAGGGAACGCACAAAAGTCAGCGGGTTAAGGGGAGGAGCCCGCCAGTTATCAATTAGACTAAGAGAAAGCCCAGGCTTGAGCACCTGGGATAGAAAAATAATCCCAGTGTGATGAAAAGAGATTTTCTCCTGTGCACGGTTCTTGCTCTCTGGTTTTCAGGTTTTGAGAAATTCAAATTATTGTGGAGCTAATGATCTTAAATCTGTAACAGATGACGAAATGCAGGCCAGTAGGATGTGTTTTCCCCGTGTCTTAAGTGCATATGACAATGTTTTCATCCCACGCCGGACACTCTGCTGAGATAAAGGAGACATAAAAATGAAGTTCTTTCTTTTAAAAATATTAACAAACACATGGACTCATGCACACACACACACACTTGTAAGGGGATGGTTTTTAACTTCTTTTTTTGTCTTTAGAAAAGTACAATTCACACCAGTTTTATTTTTAACTTATGAGGAGGAATTTCTCAAGATTTGTGAAGAAAACTGCTTCAAGTGATAGAGTAGAGAATATTTAAGTGGCATTTTACAATATAGAATGTATATATATGTGGTTTTGCAAAATGCCTATACAACTTCCTGTTCCTATGAACATGCATCACCTAATTTAATATGAATTTTGCCATTTTACAGGAGTTAGAACAAACCCAAAGCAAAGCGGATCATGTCTGATATCCCATAGTTCAGAGTACATTGTAAATATCCAAGTTAAGCTAGCCCTAACTATCCACCAATATAGACACATGTTTTTTCTGCACTGCAGACTTCTATGTGTGGATTGTTGTAAGATATGAACAACTAGGGTATTACCTTTGTATGTGTCTATGTGCATGGGGTGGGGACAAGGAGGGGAGTGTGTGAGTGTGTCCACATGGCAGAAGTTTTGTGCAACATCTACAATATTCAGCTGAAATGTTAGTCAGGCCTTGTGAGCAATATGTAGTAAAGGGCAAGGATGTATAATGTCAGCTAATCAACCTCCAAACATACTCTAATTGTAACCCATCACCCTATTTTTCTATTTGTCTATTCTTAACCTCACATTTCTGAGGAATTATATGGTCCTGGACTGCTGCTAAAACCAGCAAAACTCTTTCAGACATTGTAAGTCTCACCAGCTGAAGTAAAGCACACAGTATCCCTACTATCCTCTGGTTTGTACATGCTACTTTTTTGAGTTACAAAAGACCCATTGTAAAAGTATTGTGATAACTTTTCGAACCCCTTCCCTTTTGCCTCTCCAGAACAACAGTATTAGTGCAGATAAAGTGGGGACTGACTGCTGAGCACACAGTACACCCTGCTCCACAGCCAACTCCTTCCCACCACCACCAATGCAGATGCAGGGATTACACTGCCAAGTGGCAGCTTTCTGGTTTAGACAAGATAAGTTTTCTGACCTGAAAGCTCCACCTCCAAACACTGAAGCAGAGAAGCCCAGAGACAAAAAAAAAATCCTTTTTTCATCAAAAGAATATCAATGGTGGCCCCTGAAATCTAGCAGGACTGAAGAAAAAATATGGCCTACTTAAAGAAGCTGGAAAAAGGAAAAAGTTTAGGAAAGGAACACATAATTCAAGCAGTGCAGTTTTCAAGCTCATGACTGGGGTTTTTTCTTGTCTGGGAAAAATAACTAAATATGAGTCTATGATCTTATTGCATATCAAGGAGGAAAGAGGTTGCAACTTCTTCACAAGTTGATTTAAAGATTCGGTTTGTCCAGAGGAAGAGATACTTGAATTTGATATATTTCTCTCTAAATCATTCTCTTTTTTGATGTCGTTACACAGCTACATCCTGGAAATTATGGGAAGTCATGCCAGATGTAAGCAGGGGAATCAAGAAAAGAAGGATAAAAATGTCCCTTGTTTTAAGAGAGGAGATCCTTTATAAAATATTCTGCAGAAGCATGGGTGGCATTAGCTTTTCTTTTGTGTGCAGCAGGGGAAGTTGGATTAACTAGCATTACAATTTAATATGCTTTTCTTAGAGGAAAGTTTGTTTCTTTAACTTCACACAAGACAGAAAAATGGTACACCGTTCAGTTTAATGACCATTTTTGCCTTCTCACAGAGAAAGTCAGCTTCATACTCAAGTTGATAACATCTGCCTGGGATGTTACTCCCAGGAAGACGTCACTGTAGCGTTCCCAGACAGTGTTGTGTTTGCCCTCATGAGTTGGTAAAAGTACTCTGTACACATTAAAGATCGTATATTTAAAGTTTTTATACTGCATATAGTCCCAAATCATCAAGATCAAAGGAATAACTGATGATTGAGTAGGTACAGTTCTGTTAACTGGGTCTGCTGATCCAATATTACAGTAAACTGCGGTAACGGTGGCAGCTTCATTTGCCAGTAATATGAAACAAAGTTTAGTCAAATGAAGCTAGCAGTTAGATGGTTAGAGTTATCCAAACCTAAATATATCAGAGTCTCGGTGAAGGATTTGTATTTAGTTCAGATGGGTTCAGGATGGGGTTCAGTTTAAGGTAAAGACACCTAAGTCTACATACAGATGTTGACATGTGGGCTAGATGTCCAAGCTCCTCTTGTAGTCTGTGAAGATCCATTTAGAAGAGGCTAGAGAGTAATTCAACTCATTCTGGTGCAGACATATACTCAGCTGAATTGTTCTCCACACTCCATCAACTCTACTAACTAGATTTCCATTAATATGATGATAACTTAGACACCTACATGACGTGTAGACACCTACACCATAGGCACCTAAATTTAAGTGTTTGAGTCTATAGATATATATAGACTATAGATATAGTCTATATCTACTCATCATTGGATAACTAGATAGGCTTCTTGGAATAGCTGCAAAATCATCTTCATCTGAGCTGGCTTTTCTGTGATCCCCTGGCAGTCAAAAAGAAAGAATAATCACTTGTAAAGTGAAATTCATCTCACCCTTCAGTAAGCCAGCTGAGTTACACCATTAACATTTATTATTTTCCACTGAAGATAACAGAAAAATAGTTCAGGTGAAGACATCTACGTAAGGAGGACAAAGCTCTCCTTAGGGGACAAGCAGTCACTGAGAGATGGAGAGATTCAAGGATTTGAAAGAAGATAATAAGGTGACTTTCAGAATTGTTGGTAAGGGTAATCTCCCACAGGAGGAGGACACCACTGAGATCCCATCTGAACTTTAATCAGTAGATGACGGATGTCTACCAGACACTTCAACAAGAACAACACGATGCAGTATTGATAATCTAAGTCAAAAAGATGAGAAACATAATTTTCAGTGTGATGAGGAAAGGACTTGAGGCAATGATCTCATAAGAGTGGAAAATGGTTACTGATGTTGTCTTTTCAACAAACATTAAGCAGGAAACAAGAGCAGCTGTCAGTGCTGGAAAGGAAAAAAAATGTAGTTCTCCGGATAAAAATTAGGGTGAGTTGTAGTTAAGTGATAGAGAGAGAGAGAAGGATGCATCTTAGACACGCATTGCAGAGTCAGATACATTCAGATGTGGCCTGGATGTGAGAGATCAGGAACAGGTGTGAGTCACCAACAGCAATAAGTATTACAAGTGCAGTAACAGACAGGTTAACAACAGGAAAACAGGTTAAGTGACATTTGGCTCTTCTGCTTTGGCTCTGCTGAACTTGAGCTCATGGCTGGACATCCACAAGGATACATTAGCCAGGAAAGGTGAGGGGTTTGCTTGGACAGAAGGCAAATTTGGCAAAAACAGGCTTCTATATGGCCTAAACCAGAACTGATAGCTACATTTATGTTTGCGGACCAAATTATCCAAAAGTAAGAAAAAAAGGGTGGAAAAAGAGAGAAGGAATTCAGGAAAAGAGTCAAGGGATCTTTGCACACAAGATAGAGGGAACACTGGGGAATCTAAGATACCATATAATGAAGAGATATTAGACTGTTAAAGCAGCTCAAAGGAGAAAAAGCATAGAAAACTAAGTGAAAGAAAGTGGATATGTGAAGTTAGACATGAATGAATTCTGCTCTGGAAGCAGGAAGGGTGCCTGACAGATTTTGTTCAGAGGCATGGCAGTGAAGACCAATGGATCAGGAAGTGCTGAGGAAATGACTGGAAGAAGAACCGGAGACAACCATTATACATGTTTCAAAGGGACATGGTCTAGGAAATGGAGTTTATTGAGTATGCAAGAAGACCTGTAATGTTTCCTTGCTTTCTTCTTTGCTTGCAGATTCATAATGTGGCGGAGATTAAAACATATTTGTCTTCTAGGGAAAAAAAGCAAAAGAGGGCAGAAGTTCCAAAAAAATAGAAGTAGTACAGGAGTATGAGTATGAGGGCAAAGGCGATCTGGGGATGCGGTGCAAGTGTTTGCTATGACATGTGAAATGCTGAGTGCTTCCTTTGAGCTCCTGAAGAAACTGTGTCCCTTCAATAGCAAGCACTCAGTTATTTGATGGATTTGCACCGTCAGTGGGAAACTCTTGCCTGTCAGATGCGGCTGCCCCTGCAGTTGTGGAAAAGGGATTCCCAACCGCAAGAAATGGCAGATGTAACACTTCAGCTCCCCCGCCCCCAGCAGATTTACATTCTGCAGGTTTAAAAACGGGTCTTCAGCAGTTAAAATGTCAATAGACTCTTATCAGAGGCATGTTATTAGCTGTACCTCATTTTCCTGTACAGTTAGAAAACCTGTATAAATTGGTTATGCAGATTTATCAGTTTGCTAGACAGCAAGACAAGCTCTGGTCATCTTATAGTCTCTCTTAGCACTTTTTTTTTTTTCCCCAGTTGAATGAAGACCAAAATGACTGATTACATCTTTGTCAAAGATTGCAGGGAGGGGACGCTGGGAAACTGTGGGAGTAGGAGTTCATTGAAGTAAATCACGTGTACTCTCTTGTGTTCATGCAGAGTGGCAGGGTGGACAGATGACCAGCATGATCCAGCCTGTTTGTTTTCATAAAACCAGTGTATCCCTGACTATGGGCTCTAAAGGGCTCTGACTGTAAAAAACAGTGGCCAAAAGACTACAGTTAAAAATTAGAGTATTAGTGTCAGACAGCCCTGTTATTCAACCTTCAGCATGGAAAATATACAAAGCTCTCACTAGTGAAGAAAGACAGATATAAATATGAGATAAGTTATTGTCATGGAAGCCATAATTCCCTCTACTCACCCATAATAGAAAAGATAGTTCAAAAGAAAGACTGTACAGTTTCCAAAGATTTTGCAAAACCTGTGATCCTGGGCAAATCAACACCAACTATGCTGTTTCAAACACCACTTCTTGTACAAAGACAATATTCCTTTGTGGCAATGATGGATTAAGTTGATACAATAAGAATACTTTGTGAAATAAAGTTAATCGCACCCCCAATAACTCGCTTCTGAATTCAATATAGAAAGTTGTCTAACAAGTGGGCAATCAGAACTGAGGGCATTACCTATCCCTGTTGAAAAAGGGGGAAAAATATATCCCTAGAAAGTTCAGCTCACTCTGGTGAGGGGGTGGAATGATTTTCACCCTTTTCTCATCAGCTAGAATGCTTTTCACAGCCAACAAATCACAAGGTACAGTTAGATATAAGACCACTTCTGTAGGAAAATGTGTTCATGTTAAAAATGAATAGAAATTATAGCAACAGAAGAAAATGAAACTTGCAAGCCTGGAGAAATAAAACAACTTGTTATTTATGATAAACAACAGGGGATTGTTGTAGGTCTGAAGCAATCAAAAGAATCTTGCACCACAAAGCACATCTGAACAAAAATAATAATAATACTTAGAATTCAGACTTTTCATTTATTGAATTGTTTCTGTACAACAAGCTGTACAGAATAATACAATGCGTACTAATGCTCTGGAATTAGCAATGAAACAACCTAGCTGTAAAGGAATATAGAGCTATACAGAACAGAGAGCTGTTATTTTGTTGGTTTGCATGCTTCTTACTTAAATATCCATTGTGTGTATTTTTCTTCTCTGTCCAAGAAACTGTTCCTCACATTAGTTTTTAAGAGAAAAGTAGTGCATTTAATGATTAACTGGGAGAAATAACTGCTCAATAATGCATTACCGTGTGTGGACCTAAACTGGATCACAGTCTTTTATTTCAGTACCTTTTCAATTCCCTTTGTTACTATTTTTATGGTATACTGCCCAGTCCAAAATCTAACTTCTCCCATGGCTTTTGATTTGTGCCCTTGTTCACACTTGATACATCTGCTAAACTCAAAGGAGTGAAAGTAGGTCTTTTGCAAGCACCAATCATAGGGCACAAAGACATCAGTAATCACTGTCAGATTACAGACTTCGCCTTTTTAAAAATTTGTGAACCCCTAACAAACCTGTCTCAGTCTGCTCAAAAAATTCAACATTCCATTAGCGCACAAGTCAGGACACTAGTTGGTCTTATCCTCATGTAAGAAGAACACTGTATGTCTGTCAATGCCATCCACAAAACTGAAAACAATTTTTAAATTCAGATGCATTTAATACTTAGACTTTCTCGTATTCTTGCAATCAAATAAGATCTCTCCAGAAAGATGGTCTGAAGGCTTTGTCAGGGAAGCATTATTTCTTTTTTTATCCTCAGCTGCAGTGCGAGCACAGAAGGAAGAAACACTTTCTTCCAAAAAGTTTAGTGGAGCTTGTGTGGGCAAAGCAGAAAGATTTTTATTCCTCCTTGAAGAAATCCAACACAGCTTATTATCCTTGGAATAGCTGGAGAAAGGGAAGGAATTACCCTACTGTGTCATTTCAAGTCTGTCAAAAAACTTCCTGGCTCTCTCAGGGGACTGATGATTCCTTCCCAGTAACTACTTTCTCCAGCAGGGTCTTCATCATCTTGCTCAATTGTTAAGGAATAAACATATGTACACAACATATATCTTAAAAGCTGCTCATATGTTAAAATTTGCCTGTATGAGAAGTGTCTCTATGAGTTTAAATAATGAACCCCTCTGCAGTGTGCAAAGTCTATCTGAACTGACCTTTGAAGCTTTTGCATTGCAAAGAGCAAAGGGGACGAAATTCTTCAAACAGATTGTTATAACTTGTTCTCCTAAGACTTTCAAAAGCACTGCCAAAAAGTATATTTTATCCACTAAGATAGGTGAATATGAATATGGGAAGTTAATCGCACAATATCGATAAAATGGGGAGAAAATCATGCAGTAAGATTACATTTTATCTCAATTTTATTGAAATTAAATGGAAAGATTTTTGTATATCAAAAGAAGGTACACAAAGATACTTAAAAAAAAAAAAAATTAAAAGCTAGAATAGGCAGAAATTCTCTAGCTACAAAGCATAAGCCATTCCCTGGTTGTCTGGAATAAGAAAGAAGAATCAAAAGCTGGATATTTCCGTAAGTGTCTTGTTCATACTTCATTGCACCTTCCTTTGAAGTGTGTGGCTTTGATCACTGCTCACAGGACAGTGGACCAAATGGACTTCCAGTGTGATACAACTTAACATTCCTGTGATCCTGAATGCCGCAGGATTCCTTCATGCTAGAGACATTCAGCATGCTGGATAAACTTGTGAGACTTTTCAGGGAGTAACAGATATCATAGATCATTTTTGCCTTTCTCCAATAACTGTTTTTCTCAGCTATTGTCCTGCCTCTATATTATTTTTGATGTGAATAGGCCTTTATATATTTTTACTGCCCAGGCCAGTAGCCTCCCAGAAAAGTTTATGAAACTGGTGAATGATAGAACGTTGGTCAGAGAGAAACTACCAACAGGTGAGTGAACACCTACAGCTCAGAAGTCTGATTTCATTCTCAGTTCTGCAGCAGGAGGGATTACCTCCGCTTTTTTCCTCCAGACTTTACCCAAAAGCCCCATGGGAACATGACCACATGACTGTTACATACAATTGAAGGTTTTATTCAGAACACAGCTGTGCCAGGGTAAACTTGATTCTCGTGGATGTGCTTGGGACCAAATTTTGTTATTCGTTCTCTAACCTTACAGAAACTGAAAATCAAGAACTGCAGACCAGGACACATGAGGTTCCAACGACCCTTTGCTGACTAAAAAGTGGGCCAAAGTTATGTTGGTGTCACCCTGTGATTTTCGTGGCAGTCTTTTGTCCAGGATTATTGCTTTTAATTTGAACTGTTCAAAGTGATTTTTCTCTCTTTCTTTTTGGCACAAATCAGTGCACAGGGAAATGTTTCTGTAAGGAAACAAAATCTCCTTCATTTTGTGGAATCCACTAGACAATGAGGAATATTCAATTATACCCCCTCCAAATACGTATTTAATTTCCCATGTTTCCAAAACTGTCTGATAATATTAGACTGTTCTTCTTTCTCGCTCTCTCCCTGTATATATATGTGTATTTTTTTCTTTTACTCTGAATATTTCTTTTCTATTGAAAAATTGCCTTACCACTGGAATAACTACTCTCCTATAAAAGTCCCTTGCTCTTCATGACAGCTGCTTTTGGCCCCAAAATTGCTGGACATAAGCCAAAGTTCTTCACAGTTCAGTGATGTTTGTTCGATTCTTGCCATTCCATCACAGAGATGCTGATAAGATCAATAGAAAATACTTTATGAAAGTAACCTTTCCTTCACTAAAAGAAGACCAGCAGTTTCATTTTTGAAAGGGAAACATTTTCAATGAAAGTTTCCGTACTTAAAAATCTCTAATTATTTTCCAACTGAAATATTCATTTGTCTTCCAAAAAACCTGCTTTTTGTTTAGTTTCACTCCTCTGTCTCTCCCTCTCTTTGCTTTTTAAGAATTTATTTCTTGTTTGTCAAGGAAGGCAATATACTAACAGTGCCTAAATTATTTTTCACTATTAATTTTCCACTAGTTTCTCAATGATACTCTAGTTTGTAAAGTCGTAGCATGTGAAAGCAAAGGTAGCTGCTGGAAGAACTGTACAGTTGCCAAGGTGGCCCAAGGCTGTTCTCTCACTTCTTGGACGTGGATCTTTGCACAACACTGTACCTTTTTGATGATCAAATAGCAAGATTTTTCAAGCCCGTTGTTCTTGCAGTGAGTCCTGAGATCCTGCCAGAAACCTCCACTGTTCTAGTAACTACTAGCTTGCACATTAAGTGATACAGGATGACCAGGTGTCAGGTAATTCATGGTCTGCTCTAGCAACCCACACTGTCCTGGGTAAATTTCAATATTCCAGGATTTCTTTCACTGGCAAGTGAGTCTAGTTGCCTGAAAGACTGCCTCTCACACTGCTAGACTTTTGTGCTGTAGAAAGTAAATCCAGTGAAACACAACTTTCTGGGACCAGAGCCAGGTCACCCTCAGTTCAGTGGCCTTATCTTTGAATTTAGAATTAAGGGCTCATGCATGTCTCCCTTCATGAGAGGCAAACCTCACTCTTTCAGTGATCCATCCCCTCAAACATCGAACTTGTGCTACCAGTAGACTGCATCTTTGCACACATGATGAGATTTTGCTGGCAAAAATTGATGTGGAGTTTTATTCCTCCTTGACTGAATATCTGTCACTTCCAAACTGATGTTAATTGATGCCTCCTTGCTGTGGTGGTGGGAGTTTCAGAACAGATGTTAATACAGCAATGAGCACGTTAAGGAAATTTAAAATATAAAAAGCCTAACTTCTGCTTACAGTCTGCATATACTACTGCAGATTTATTGAAAAACAAAATAAAGAATATACTTAGCTGCTGGGGGCGGGGTCTGAGATTAACACATTCACTATGTTTCTCAAACCAAAGCTGTATGAATAGAGCTAATTCCCTTCCTCATTTTAAATGTAACACATATCTTTTTTTCTGCACCAGGTAAGCATCTGAGATAGCAGGGCCTACCAATACACTGCTTTTTAATCTAATGCTAGCATCTAGCATAAGAGGTACAAGTCAGCTGAACTTAGAAAATATTGCTGTTAAATAATTACACACTATCTTTAAATTATGGCTTACTGTTTCTGAAAATGACTGTACCATCCATCAAAGTATACTGTAAGCTTTTTAAATAAATGTATCATGTAAATGTATTTTGTAAGATTACATGCAAATGCATTTTTTTCATTTGTATTCATATTTAATCGCAAGTCCATTATTTGAGAATCAAGATGGGATAAATCTAAATGTGAAGCTTTTATACTGCCCTGTAAGTTATACAGTATAGTTTAATATTAAGATTTTACTAGACAGTTACTCAGTACTCAGTTTTAATATGGAATACTTCATCATGTTCATTATTGCCTATTTAGACTCATGTAAACTGACACTCCTGAAATAAGCAAGCTTTAAAATGTTAATATAAATGTTATGCCTCTTTTAATTGCAATAGACATCTCATTAAGTAATTTAATGCCGATGGGACCTCTTACCAATATACAAAAAAACCCCATACTTTGCCCAGCTCTCATATACAGTACAATATGATGGAAATATTTTTTACTATGGTGACATTCATCAGCTTTCCCTTTGCTCTCCATCACCTGCATGAAGAAGCCCCAGCAGCAGGCTGCCTCAGCAGACTGGGTTACCTGGCTCAAACCAGAGCACCTTTAGCAAGGCTGTACCTGCCTGCTCAGGATTAACTGGCAGGACCTGTCGGACATGGCACTGGAGAGCTACCTAGACCATGGCCATGGTGGAATTAGTTCTTCATCTAGGTGGAGAGAAAAACATGCATGACATTTTCATTAGCCTAGAAGGCAGAAACATCTGGTAACTTGGTTCAGCTCATCAGCAGGAGAGCCTGTAGTTGATTAGCCCTTCTCTCAGTAGTAGGCGTTACTACAGTCAGTGGGAATTACTAAACATGGTTTCAGGGGACTGACGTTAATTTGGCTTGCCAAAATAATATGCAATTTTTTAAGGAGTTTGTGTTAATTAGTTGTATAATTTGATGTGATGTGATTGGGTTTGCACAAAGAAAAGCAGAACAGGGTTTGCTATTAGAAGCTGCAGTAGGAGAATCAAGAGGTGGCACTTAAATAGTGCACAGTATGAATTTGCAGCAGTGAAAGGCCTTAGTTCATGATCTAATTATACAATGGGATTCCCTTTCTCAAAAGCTAAAAGGCTTTTAATTCATATTTTTTTTTTTAAGATGTTTTATTTTGATTACTATACTATTAATTCTTGTGCACCTACTATTTTACCACAGATTAAATCAATTTGGATATCTTATTTTGGCCTGTTTTGTATAATATCCCACTTTTAGCAGAAAAGGAATATGTAAAATGATAAAATTAGGCAATTTATAGTTTGTATAATTCCTCATTGCATCTCTCTGCCTGCCTTCTACTCTTCATTCACTAACTCTTTCACAACTATTATTGGCAATTTAGGCTTCTTTTGCTACCTGTGAAATGGTAATCAGTGGTAGCACTGATGTCAGAATTACAATTCCTGCCAGGCTAACTGATAACTATGTAGTCTGGGAACTTAGATGAGGTAGTCAACATCCTCTCATTAAAAGAGCCTGCTGCCTGACGGATGCTGGAAAAACTTTGTAAGGTTGCACTGAAGGGTACCTGCTGCGGGTTCTGGCTAAATGAAAAGGTTGTTGGGGTTTTTTCCTCAGAATTTACTGACTATGGGATTAGACAACTGAAGCAAATCTCAGAAATAACATACCCTTCTGCATTTCTCTGTTCTCATCTTTCTTGTCTATTTGGATGGCAGATTCTTTGAGCTGATGGCTATTTCTTGCTCCGTGTTTGTACAGTGCTCTGCACACTGAGTTGCCAGTCCTGGTGGTGGCCTTCAGGCACAGCTCTCATAGATCTGCCAGTTAATTAACTCACAGCTCTCTCCCATTCTCTCTCCCATTCTACCATTCACCTAGTATTTTAACCTTTCATGTCACCTCCATGAGGAACAAGGGGCAGGAGTTTATTTTTCACTATTTCCATGGGGAAGTCTGAAACATATGTTATGAGGTATTAAGACTATCCAAATTTAGCCACATACTTAATCAGGAGATTTGTCTCCTTAAGCTTTTTTAATGGCTACGGCTTCAGATCACCCCTGAAGAGACACTGTCTCCCTCCTTTAATTGTCCAGTGCCAGCAGTTAGACAGCATGAACACACCTCAGGAAATCCATTTCTATCCTACTACAAGAAAAACAGTTTGATAGAGACCTTTGAAATCCTCTCTCCACCAGGGATGACCAAGAAGTAGAGAGAAACTTATTTGCATTTTGCTTGAGAGAGATCATCTCAGGAATGAGGTTTCCTACAAACTTGCTGTGCAATGGGGAACCTTCTTACACACTGCTGAAAGTTTGCCTGAACTCTGCATGCTGATGCGCAAACTTCTCAGAGATGTTCACAGATCTCACAGTTGCCTGAAATCTCATACAATGCAGGTTTTCTATGATACAAAGTTCCCTTATAAATGTTTCACAGAGCCCTCCTCTTCAAGTTTCTAAAAAGAGGCACTGCATAATTTATGGGCTGTTCTGTTCAACATCCAACCCCTGTGAAAAAGCCCTGTAGTTTAGGTATGACTTCATATAGAATAGCAAGTCCACCAAACACAGAAGAGAGAAGAGTCATAATAGACTCTTTGTCTGAATCATCAAGGCTTGGGAGATATGAGCTTACTAGCGGGAAGTTTTTAGGAGCCCTGGGTGCAGAAAGACCGGTGTCAAAGGAAGCATGTGTAGTAAGTAGTGGAGTTGAGTCAGTATTACACATAAATAAGTGGAAAGTGTGCAAGTACAAAAGGCTATAATTCCATTGAGTGGCTCTAGTAACAGAAAATGGGGAGGGAAAAAAAAAAAACAAAAACAAAAACCAAAAACAAAAAACCAAGGTTTCACTTACAGAGGCCAGCACTGAGGATGCCTGGACAGATTCCAGTTAACTTCCATTAGGTTCAGCGAGGGTGTTAGTATCCATCAGGGCGGCTGCCTGCTCAAAGCTAAGGTGTTTGTCATGGGATCACCCTTTATGGAATCAGAGCCTTACAGCACTCATATGCCTGCAATTTATTTTCTATTTGAATATCAGTTATTACCGAAACCATATTTGTTTACCTTGAGCAGTCAGTTGGTACAGCAATTTATAGTTACTCTTTAGCCCCTTATGCACAATATCTTTCTTATCAAAACTGCTTTTTCTTTGCTTCTCTCTCTCCTGTCCCCTTCGCTTCACCAAGTGATACCAGAAGGACTCAAGCCAGGCAATTTTCCTACTTTTGGGTGAATTACAGAAGTAGCCTGAGAACCTTGGCTGAATGAATGGATTGTAAAGTCAGTAGTGGTATCAGTATTGAAGGAGATACAGAACAGACATCTGAACCTCACCTAGAACAACATGGTTCTCATTTCTTAGTCACCTGCATACAGTATGATATTCCTATATGAACTCCTAGACTCAGGAAGTGCAATGACAGGGTTTTCATCTGTGTCAGCAACACTAGGATTTCACCTGTTATGTTCACCCTGAATTTTCCTAGAGGGGCCGAAAAGCTTGGACGCTGTTACACTATCATTTTTGTTCCTGTTACCCATGTGTATTTGCCTTGTGAAGTGTGTTACAGCTTGGGAGTGCCCAGTCCTGTGAAAGGTGCATTAGTCAGAGGTCTCAAAGTCAAAAGCTCTACAACAGAAATCACAAGGAAATCTAGTAGAAGAGAAAGTCCTGACGTTACAGATCAGTTGCTGTACATATGTAGATCCCTTTTCTTTATAACTCATGATTTTAAGATACTCTTCATCTTTTGAAACAGGGCTGAATTCTCCATGCTTCATCTCATTTCCAGATGTGATGATTCCAATTTTTCAATCAGTATAGGTTCAAATAGCAGTTTGAGTGGATGCTTTCCCCCATTAAAAAAAAAGCGGAGTACAATTAAAACTTGTTCAAACTTCTTATTCTACCAGTCAAATACAAAAGGACAACAACTTGATTGTAAAAAATATTGTCTAAGTGTACCTAACTATAAAATTATCCATTGTCACATAAGTCTTTCATAAACATTTGAAAATGAGTTACCATTCATGCTGAATTTAAAATTCCTTTTTTTAACTGTTTAGCCACAAACTTTTTTCCTAAGACTATTAAAGATTGCAACTCTCTACCTTAAAAATTTCCTAAGTTATATTCAAGCATCCTCTAATGTTTCGATCTTGAAGATAACTACAGAACAACATAATGTCATGGCTTTGGACTTATGACACTTCAATGTCACAGGTTAAGTGCTTTATTTGAGGATCCACAAAATGTCAAAACAGAGAAACAGTAATGGGCAATATAATTAGACTGTGTCACAAGGTGTTTGCGGATAAGCAGGAAAATAGACCATTTAACCTTAACTTTCATATTCCTGACTTTTAAGTAATATCCTGTCTCATCTAGGAGAGGCCAAACATAGATCTGGAATGGAGTTGTGCAGTAAGATCACCAAATTAAACAATTAAGTAATACAATTAAAAAGCTTTTTTTTTAATAAAAGTTTAAGAGTAATGAGGCAACAAGGATTCACCGTCTGGCAACATTTCATTATGAAACTCAGTTACACAGCAAAACTATCGGTTTTCCCTTGTTGCCTTCCAAGAAAATGCTGTTACTTTCCAGAAGACATTATGCTCAATTAATCCCTAGTGGCATCGAGGGATGCTAGCTGCGTGTTCCTCCACCAGAAGCATCCTGTGCACAGTGAAGATGGCAGGCTAATTTGCACAGCTACCCTCCAGCTGGGATTTTGCCACTAAACTGGGTGTAACTCCAAACTCTATATTTACCTCTAACCTTCCCTTCCCTCTACCCTTTATGTGATGCTGAGCTATTTGTTTACGTGCAAAATCTGATGACATTACAAACTTTCCCTGCTCTCTTGTCTTTTTTCTTCCCCTCCTTATTCACTTTTTGCTTTTTTCCCTGCCACCTTTTCAAAACCTGCCAAGGAAGAAGGGTAATTAACCCTCACTGAGCCTGTGTTCCTGGGGCTAGGTTACCAAGCTGCCTTATTTAAAACCGACTCCAGTATCTCCATGCTACCTGCAGTCACTTCTGTCTTATGACTGCAACATAGACATAAATTTAGCTCAAGAACACTTTGGAGGGGGAGGCTGTCTTTTCATTACATGCTCAATATCCATTATAATGGAACCTGGCTTCTAGTTCAGGGCCTGAAGGCATATCACAATGCAAATAATAGACAATAATGATAATAAAAAGAAAATTTTCATCACAAGAAACTTGATTAGTCTCCTGCATCCTGGGTAAAATTGTCTATATTTATATAAAGTTTTACAATTTTTGTTTTGTGTTTTTAAATACAGTGCCAGTTAATACTAATTCCCTATTTCCCCTGATTTCCATGCAGATATATTTATGTCTCAGTATTCCAGTGAGTTCACTTGGCTGATGTTTTAAATGCTTCTGTAAAATTACTGTTTCATCCCAAATTTAAGCTTATGGAATCTCCACAGCAACAATTGTATCTGGGTAACAAATTGTTTGTTAAATGGAAATGGAAATGATCAACTACATGGATTATTTCTTGTGATGTTCTTGCAATACAACGCTTTCATTCACATGCTGTTAGAGACTTACTGTGACATGCAGCAATGTTTTCAAGATGCCCTACAGCTCCCAGAGGTGTCATCATGAGAATTGGAGGTCTCGGCAGTTTCTTGATGGTATGGGATTTAAAGTAATATTTGTACATTACTAAAGTAATATTTGTACATTACTTTCTTGTTTGAACATTACCCCTAATCACATATCCAGCTATATCTTCTTTTCTCTCTTCACTCATACAGAGATGGGCAGAGCCTACAAGAGAAGCAATCAACTTGTGGTAGACTTGCGGTTTTGAAGAGCAGATGATTCAATCACTTGGAGTCTGCTCTGGATCACTAGTATCAGTCCTATAGCAACTGTACGTGAGCAGGAGTAAGTTTTCTTTTGTGTTAATTTTCTACATGCTACAGTGCCCCAAATTAATGATATAAGCTTTTATTTTAGTATTTACGTTTCTAATTTGGTTCGAGTCCCTCTTTGGGCCCTATTATGCAGTAAGGATAACTGATTATAGCAAAGAAATAATTTAAGAAAAATCAATAGAAGAGGCTTGTATGGCAAAATAATTGCCAAAAAACACAGATATCCAACGACATAGGGAGAATATGGATAAGCATCCATTTAATCACTTTCACATGAATTTATATGCAGATCTGCCCTAGCTGAATTAAATTTTAAGAATAATTTGATACGATTTGTGTTGCAGCATTCTTTATGGTAAATGATTCTGTGGGAATTGATTCTCCATTCAATAACAGCCAGAGATACTGCTGCCACAATTTTATGTAGGCTGTTCACTTGGAGTTTCCTAAAATTCATTGATATGTAGCTCATTGTTACTGAGCCTATAGCATTGAGACCATTACCTATTCCTGGCAACTAAATGCTATTTTCTTTCTTCTGGATGTGGCTGAATGTGACTGAGTCTGAGATGAACATGGTGAGAAAGTACCATCAAAACACTGAGAACAGATATGCATAAACCGCTAGTAAAAACATTAATGTACCTACTATTAGTGGAAAATTAAGCATGTCTTTGTTTCTACATCATTAGCATGTAACGTCTTCAAGGGACTGGCAACAGACACAATGTTCCTGGATTTTTCATATTAGGGACAGTCTTTCATCTCAAGAAGGAGGATGCTTCACCTTCTCTGAGCTTCCCAGCCTTCTTTCCCACCATCCTCCCAAAGAAAGCCTTGTTTTCTTCTTCCACCTCTTCTTCTGTGAACTTGCCCATCTGTTACTATTTACTACCAGATTCCCCCCTCCCACACTCCCCATACAGTCGGTGAACCTCACAGTACTCTCCTCCTGCCTCTTCCTCCCCCAGGATTTTGCCCATGGCAGCTCTCCCTCCTCTTCCTGAGGACACAAGTGAGGGGGCGGCTCTCACCAAGCTTGCTGTCCCCAAGGTTTTTGTATGTCGTCCTGCCTCTGGGCTATGAGGTATTCCCAACTGGCCTTGTAGCTCTGCCAACTCCCTGTCACCCCCTGCCACCCACCAGATCCTTGGCTAAAACCCCAGGAGACAGAGGGCCACAACACAGCATGTCAAGGCATCTGTGCTGAGGGATGTCATCAGAAGTGGTGTAAAACCGATGCTGCTGCTCTGGGAGGACATTCCACTCTAGGGCACACATCCACACATGTGCATGCCACGTTTCCAGCACAACAGCTCCTTAATGAGTGTATTACTTCTTGCTCCCTCACCTGTTTGTGTGTTGGCTATAAGTTGCTCAGAGCAAGACATTGCTTTCTTAAATGCTTATGCAGTACTTAATGCAGAGATGCTGCAAAACAAAGGCCACACAGCAATAAAAATGCTAGTGACAGATAACGAATGGGAGACTTCTGAAATAAAGGAAGGAAACAAAACACAATCTGACAGAATAAATATTTGCAATATAATAGTAGGGGTCAATCAGAAACCTGCATCCTCCCTCTCCCATCATCACACGAGGGTAAGGAAATACTGCCTGAAAGTAAAAGCTGATCTTTAGAAAATCTTGAAAAAAATATTTCCCCTCCCCAGCCACAGTGTAAAATTAGCTTGTGGCAATAATTGTCCTTGTGTGACACTGAGGCCAAGTACTCTGTAGGATAGTTACACAGATAGTACAAAATACTTGTATTTATCTATTTTGTTAGAGGGATACTAATCCCATGCTTCAGGCTTTAGGTCAGTCTCTCTTAAAGACAAGGAAGAGACCTGATACACTGATACTTTCAGAGAGATTGAGTATTAGACCTAAGAGACTTATCATGTGATGCTGTGTGGCATTTTCTACAGGAAAGAAAGCAAGGAGGAAGCAGAAGACTCGAGGGCAAAGAGGAAAAGTATGGATAAAAAAAAAAAATCCATCAGAATAAAAAGAAAATAAAAGAATGGTAAAGACAAAGAGTAGAGCTGGTGTTTAGGTAAACTCTCTTTTACTTTGTTCCAGTTTAATGTTTCTGTGAGGCTCTCCAGATTTTTTATTTAAAGACTGTGTATTTACCTGTGCTTTATAGAAAAATGATTTTGAGGATCATACTATTTGACTTGGAAGCTACCTCCATTGTTTTCCTAGGTGATTATCAATATACCAGTAAGTCAGATTTTGTTCCCAGTTACATTTACAGTCATATTGATTTATCACTACTATTAATTAATCCTAGAAAGGAACATCTAGCAGTTACAATTTGTGAAGATCAGATACCATGTGCTGTTACAGTTGAAGTGTATATTTTAAAGCCCACTACTTGTGCACCAGGTGTAAAGACAAAAAATTATCTACTTTAAAAAACAGGCCATTGGAGAAAATACGATTAAAAGGTACCTAATCATTGCAAAAAGTAGGACAGATAGCAAAAGACTGATGAAACGTTCTGGACAGGATAAAAAGCTAAACATTTGTTGAGGTTTGAACAGCTTTAGTTTGGCTTTGCTTTGGTTTTGCTCCTCATGTCTTCCAAAGTTCCCCCCTGCCAGCCAGACCCCAAGAAAGAAAGAACAATGGATTTAATCTAAAATAACAAATAACAAAGTTTATATCTTATATGCTACCGACCCACCTGAAATCATAACTGGATGTAGCCTTACGTGAAAGCCTGAACAAAGTGGTACAAAGTTAATCAGTGTTACTGCATAATACGCATTTGCAGTGGACCTAGTCTGAACCATGTGTTGGAGTTACTCCTTTCCAGTATTTTTTGAACTGTCCTTAGTCCAAGTGAACTTGATGTCTTTCAAAAATTTCTCCTTTGAAAAAAAATGTAGTCTGGAAACAGAGTGCCTCCCTAGAAATTAGAAGTATTGTCTGTAAGAACGGTATGTCCACCAGTCAAAGCAGTGCTCCACAGTGTAATTTTTAGTCTTTGTTTTCAGTTTAACTCATAGCTCACTGTTGTTTTGAGAAAAACATCATAGGGAGTGCCGGTGAAACCTTAAAACATAGAAAATTAAGTCTGGGATAGAAATATTCCATGCACATTTCCATCTCATTGAGTTACTTTAGTGTTTCTGAGTTTTGTCTGGTGTTCATGCAAGACAGTAGTAATTGCAGCATAAACAAGTAAAGAGCAAATATATCTTTATTTTGGTTACTCAGCTTTCTATCCTACTGTTTTCTCCTTTATATTAGCCCCTATTCCGTGCCCCAGGGCTCCTTACCCGCTCCTCATTAAGGCATGCACCTTCTTGTGGCTCCCTATCAGCCTCCTGCACTGCAGCAATTAACCCATTATAGTACCCAGTACACGACCATCGCAGCATTTCAGATTCACAATACTCTCTCATTGCACGCCAGGTTTTAAAATTAATTTTGAAGGAAAGGAGAGATGTGTTGAAATATATCAGGTTTTTACCAAAAATAGATCATGCCATACTGCTCTCATAACTTTCTTTCATAAATAATGGGGTTTTTTCAAAGAAAGGAAATACAATAGATCTCATTCCTGTGGGCATCCGTAAATCATATTATAGGGCATTGCAGGGGGGAGGGGTATTATTTAAATTGGAGAGAGCAAAGATCTGTAAGGAACTGACTTAAGAAGACGTGACTGTGGGTTGTGCTGAAAAAGGATCTATTGGGATGGGCAGAGATTAGTAGTGGAGTCCTATAGAGGCTGCTCTTAGGACTGATCATTTCATAGGGTCATTATTTTCATTAATAACCACACTACAGGAAAGGAAGTATGTGCTATTGAAATCTACTGATTACACAAAGCTAGGAAAAACAACCAGTATTGAGTTGTAATAATGTAAGGAGAGGAATGGGAAGCAGAGGAATGGGAAGCAAAGGAATGGGAAGGGGCTAGGTGAAATCCAAGAGTGTAGCCTGACGATGGTACACTTCAGAAGACAAATAATGAAGCAGTGGGTTTAGGCACCCAGTTTGGGTGGATGGCATTGCTTCGGCAGTTAGCTAAAAAGAGATATACAAGTCAAGTACTTAAACAATTTGGATCCCACTCCTTGCTAATAAAAGTTGGATGTGAGCCTCACATAAGTTGTGCCTATAAAACAAAAGTGTGATGAGGGAGAGTTGTCCGGCATGGGTGGGGTTTTCTTCTGTTTTTTGTGGAATGCTGCTGCTCTAGGCAAAGTACAGGCACACAGTGTACAACTTGGGTCACCCATGTGCAAGGAAACTAATGTAAACTGGGACAAGCACCGAGAAGGTATACTGGGAGGAGGAGGAGAGGCTATCTAATAAGAGAGACTAAAAGTGCTTCACTTGTTTACACAAATAAAACAAAGGCTGAGAAGGAATATAGCTGTTGTCTATAAATATACAAGGAGGGAGAAGAGCTATTTAAAGGGTGATGTTGACATAAGAACAAATGGTTATAAGATGGCCATGAATAAACTCAAACAGGAAATTAGGAGGAAGCGCTGGAATGAAATCCTGGAGCAGCCCTCCAACAAGAGTAGGGGGAGCAAGAAACTTCGCTGTTTCCAGCGTGAAACTTGAGCACTTCATGAAACCAATTACGTGACGTGTGGTTGACAGCAAAAGCTGGGGTTTGAACTTGATGCAAGAGGTCTTTTTAAATCCTATTTCCTACGTTTCCAGGGGAAGCTGATTTAAATCTTCGGCAAGAGATGTCTTAGATGCTGATAACAATAATTAATACCTTACACTCTAGTAATACCCTTCCCTCTAAAAACCGCAGAGCATATTGAACACACGTGGGAATTAAACATCTAAATATCCACCTGTGTTGTTACTGCTATTTTGCAGCCAGGAAATGGGATGTCCTGAGCAGCTCTTTTTGGATCACTTGGAAAAATCTGTAAAAATGAAGAATAGACCTCACAGATCTCCTAGTCTTAAGAAAAAAAACTATAGTTCTGAAAATTGTCATCATGTTTTCAAGGTTTTTTAATTCCAGAAAATGTATGAATTGTATACAATTGCTTGTACAAAGCTATAAGCCATATGCTGTTTAGCTTAAAATGTCAATGAGCAAGTCAGCAACAACAAGAAAATGAAGGTGTTTGTAAATGTTGCATTTAAAAAGCAGTTAGAAAAATGAGAGCGGTCCTCCAAAGATGTACGCATCTTCAAAATCAGAACAATGCAGTATTTCACAGTCATTAAATGACGTGTCACGTAGCTACAAACAAGAATCATATAGCTTGAAAAAATGTTGTTTTCCTCTTGGGAAGCTGGAACCGCACCGGTTCCGTGTGTGTTAAATCCCACTTTGACTTCCACTGGGAAAGGTGCCAGGGGTGGTGAGGGACGGAGAGCAGTTGCTCCCTGGCCCTGCTCCCTGCCCTGAAACCCTTCCCTCTCAAACCTGCAGAAACCCAGCCACACTTTGCCGGCGTGTAGACAGGCAACCGGCACACAGAAGAGACTGAACTTGCTGGCTTGGATCTTTTCTGAGAGCTTAAAGCCCCCTGACTTGTCCCCACTCTCCCACCTCCATCAAGGGAGGATAAGTCCCCCATGGTTTCTTACTTGCCACAGCACTGCTTGGACTGTGTTGGTCCCCAAGCAGTGAAGCACTGCATATGGAAGTGCGCTCAGAGGAAAAGCTGGTTTGCACAATTCCCACCTACCAATATCCTCCTGCTTCTTCCAGTGCCATGTCAGATGCTGGATATGGCCGCTGAACAGAGCAGTAAGGCCATTGCCCACAGCTCCTTCAAATTCCTCCTCTCTGTGGCCTCTGCCAGGGCATTTAAAAGCCCCAGGCAAAGGGGACACAGCTGGGCTCCCATGCCTGTGTAGAGCCATACCCCAAAATAACAGACTCTGCCCAGAAAAATACATATTCTAAGTCAAAGGAAACCACACACGTGTAGCTGAGCACAGAAGTTGGTTTCAGCGGTGAGCAGACCCTGTTAAAAGCAGGTGCTTGAAACAAGACCAAGAACCTGCCCAGGGTAAAGGATCTTTAAGACTGAAGACTACAGGTCAGCAAACATGGGGTGGGAAGCATGGGGCCAGGGAAGGATGGGAGAATTTTTCAGTCATCTGAATACACTCCACGTCAAGAAATTCAGTTGTCTTCTAGGTGGCTAAATTCTACATATGCTTTTTTGTAATTGACAAAGATACAGCTGTGCAGAGGACCGATGGTTAGACTGCCCACACCCTTCACACGCTGCTCACTCCCCTGCACTGTAGTCTCTCCAGTGGACAGTACAAAGAGCCTTGTTTTCCCAAAGCTCAAAACAATGAGGCCCTGATCCTTATAACACCATACAAATAATAAACAAATCATAGGAATTCCCATACACAAAAAGGCCAGATTCTGCCCATAAAAATATATGCTCTGTTTAAGCCAAAGGAAATTGCACGTGTGTAGCTGAGCACAGAAGTTGGCTCAAAGCCCACTTGTAACTAAGCCATGCATGTGAGGACAGAATAGAGCCCATTGTCTCTCGACAGCTTTTTAATTTTGCTTTGTTGTTCTCTGGACATGAATTACCTAAACTGAGAAACAGAATTTTTCTCTAATGTAACATGTCTCTGACAGGCAATTTTTTTTTGTTGTTTTTATTTTTTTTTTTAAATCTGTTAACTCTCTCTTTAGAGACTACTGAGAGACAGTAATGTACGTCTATAGTCCCTTCCCATAGACCTACCCAAGGAAAGTTTAATCTGCTGTGGATGATGCCTGGGGCAGCCTCTGATCAAGTTCTGCCCCAACTCATTTCATCCAAGACAAGGAGTTTCTTCCCTCAAGTTCCCACAAAGCTGTTTCAAGGCCAAACTTTTCCACATATGGACTAGAAGATAGGCTGCGCTAGAAGACAGAGTGGAAAATTGTCCTTTCTGGCTTTCTTCAGTTTACAATGTAATTTTACTGCCCTTTCCTTCGTTTCTGCCACTGACTCTTTTTAAGGGCCTTCTGAAGAGCAAAGTGAAATATAAGGATTAAGACAGTTTCCAACCACATTAACTTTCAAGAATTTTCTCCGCAGTGTCTTAGCACAATGGTGCCAATTCCTTCCTGTTCCTCCTCTCTTACCTCCAGCATTTTCTCCTTGTGTCTCCAGAAGATCTTTGCAGAAACTCAAACTGAAGAAAATCGACATGAGGCTTGTTTCCTTACTTTGCTGGAGAAAGATGATCATGTGAGAAGATGTTTAACCTAAATTCTCTTTGTGGATGCTGTTCTGCCCTGGGACATGCTGGCATATCGACTCAGATCAGCATTTTTAGAAAGATCGGTACATATTTTTGATTGGAGAATCTGCCTTGGGTCCAGATAGAGCTCCTAAAATCTAAACAGGAGCCGGCTGGAAATCTTGAGGAGTGTCCATCTGGCTAGAAGCAACCTGGGACCAAACAAACTCAACAGTCAGTCTTCTAGTCCCTGGCCCCATCTCCTCCTCTCCCAGCCTTGCTACCCACCTGAGAGGGCTCCGTTGAACAGGCAGAACTGCGTCACTAAACATGAACACCCAGCTCCTGTTAACAATCCATCTGTCCACTCTCTCACATCCAAGACCCCAGTGTCAAAAACAGAGGTGTGTACATTTTGGTTTCAAAGCAGCTCAGGTAGAGCAGAAGACAACTCAGAAACTTGAGAAAACCCGCAGAAATAAAATAGCTGACGATGAGCTGATAATGTATGACTTAAGGGTATTTTACCCACATTTAATAATGCTGCGGAGGGAAGGAAGCATTGAAAGAGCAGTTGTTTACTTATTATTTTCAACTTCAGCATTCATTTGATACATATTAGAGGGCTCAAATGCAACCACATTAGTGGCTAGGAGGTGCACTTCGCTGTGAGCTTGTGGGAGGTCTTGTGCTTGAAGACACTGAAGTATTTTGCTTTTAAATGCTCTGTGCTTTTTTCCTTTTTTTTTAATAAAAAAAAAAGAGTTATGGGATTTAATTAAATTGGTGGTCTGCTGGTTTTTTCCAGTCAGAAGTTACATGTAAGCCGTCTCCTGCATCCCTCGCTTTTCCTTTCTCCTCCTCTCTCTCCTTTTTCCCTCGCAGAAGGTTTTGCTAGGCATGTACATCCATTTCAGAATCTAATCATAGACAACTTAAATCTTTCCAACGTTACTCACATTAGTAATTGCAAAATAATAAACATGACAAAATTCAGATTAATAGGGCATCCTGCGCAACTCGGATGGCGGGGAGAGGAATTCTAAGCGTAATAGGTCTGTGTTTATTTCTCAACCGACGGCATAATGTGACTGATTTACAAGAGTTTAACTCAAGTGTTAATCTGACAGTGACGAAGAGCTTCTCAGTGGCAGAATCACTTACACTATCATATTAGTTGCCTCCTCTATTAAAGCAGTGTGGTCGATAATTGGAATGCTTTTATGTCTAGTGGTTCTGACAAGGCTCTCTTTAGGTCACATATGGGCGGTCTGGCTTGCTGCACAGCTGAACAGTGGCAAATGATTTAAACTGAGAAAGTATTGTTCTCCTCGTATTATGGAGCAAGGGCAGTTCAAGGAAAGTAAGGCTCTGCACCGGCTACCTGCTGGTGTGTAGTAAAATAAGATGGACATGATACTGGGTTGGGAGTACAATTAAATCTATTTTGCACCAACGTGTTGGTGGACAGATGAGTTTCCACATGGCAGAGCTTTATGATCTTTAAGGTAGACTGAACTAATAGATTGGTGTGGAGCGCACTGAAGTTACTAAGGATGAGAAAGCAAGCAGCAGTACATTTGAACTACAGGTTTCTCATATGCTCCACGTCATGCTGAGTTTTTATAGCTCCTGGCTTTCAAAAAGCCTGTTTCAAAGAGGTTTGCGCTAGACTGGGCATGCAGTTTTGCTCTGCAGATATTGTCGCTACCGATTTAGTGGAATGCAATTAGGAAGCCTAAATTAAGTGGTAATGGAGAACCAGCTCTTGAAACTGGGGTTTCCACGGCAACCACTGCTTACAATACAGCCTTCAGTTAGTTTTCCCACTTTATCTGCAAAATGCACAATTGAGCTTTAAAACAGCTTTGTGCTGAAAAACGCACTGTAAACAACTGTTTGCAATGAGAGTTTTACACTGTCTTTAAATACAACAAGCTATCAAATAAAATTTACTTGTCCACACTAATAAAAAAAAAAGTCCATGCAGTACAAAACACTAAAGGGTCCAGAAACTTGTTATTCATTCTGGAATTTTATATATAATACAAAAATTCAAGATCTTGTGGGCCCTCAATTTGCCTTTTAAGTCTTATCTTTATTCCTCAATTTTAAGACACATAATCCCATATCTCTCAGTTGTGAGAAGTACTGAGCGTTTTGGTACAAATACTGCATTTATCGCAATAGCAACACTATATAGTTATAAAGAGCTTTTTGTCTAATATCAACTAATAAATGTGCATTTTCATTAGACTTCCTTTAACATCTTGCAATCTTTTACAGATTTTTTTTTATTCTTCCTCTTATAATACGTTATTATATCCTTCATAAATGCTCATATTTTATGGCAAAGTAATGCTGTGCCATTTCTGAACTGCTTAACATTCTTGATTGCTTTAGGATCCTAGCCCAACTTTTGCATCTTGTCAAATGTAATCGCAGGTGATTAAATATGCGTAAAATATGGGAAAGTGGAAAGGATGATGTTAAGGTCATATGTGTAATTTGTATTGACCGCCCTTTTCATGATAACCCCGTCAAACCAAATCTCTACACTAAAATTACGTATTTGCAAACAATTGTTTCTCCTCTGTTGTACAATCACTAGTCCCAGATTAATACTGTCAGGTGATTTGTAAGAGTTGTGATCTTGGCAGGTTTTAATTTTCCTTTTTTTTCCCGTTTTATACTCGTTGGTTTTAATCGAGACAAAAATCTGCATGAAAACCTTTCTGCAAACTTCACTGAGGTAATTTCAGAAGATACATCACGTAATTTTGATTTTTGGCCTATCAGCTGCCAGAGTCCTTCCTCTTTTAAGGCAGCGCTCTTCAGAAAAAAGGAAGAAACGCTTACACCACCGAAGGATCATGCAGCGAGCCAAAACACACTCGATTTGTGTCTCAGCTGAAGCACAGCAACCCAAGCACCTCGCAGCTTTTCAAGACTGATGCCCTTGTGTGTTTGTGTGTGTGTGTGTGCGTGTGTGAGACAGCAGCCACACCAAGTCGATGCAGAGAGAGAGAAAAAAAAGGTGTTGGGGGGTGAAGGTGGTGGGAAGGGGAGAGGAGGGGGAGGCATGGATGCCTTCCCTCGGGAGCCTGCCGGTCAGAGGACTGTATCTTGGCATCCGCAGTCACGGATAAATCTGGATTTGATATAGTCTCGGCAGACTTTGAACGTGCCAGGCAGGGAAGCTTGCCCTTCACAGTACGGGTGCGCTTTCAGCTGCGGCGATGGGGCTGTGCCGGTTCTGATCTGCTCGAAACAGCCTTTTCAGCGCTAACCGAAACCAGAATGAGGATGGGAAGGCTGATTGCAAAGTTCACGTCTCCTCTGCCGTGTGCCGGTGCTAATGGGAGTTTCTCCAGTGATGGGTAGGTCATAAAACACACAGCTGTAGAGAACTGTGCAGGGTGAACAAATCAAAGAACTTAGTAATAAAAATGATGTGTGTGCCAATATTATTTAATATTAACTTGTGAAAATTGTTGAAGAATCACATCTTCATCATATATCAGAATTGGCTCTAAAGCTGAATCAACAGATTAATAGGGTTATTTGTAATGATATTGTCCTCATAAAGGCTTTATTATTTAGGAATCAGGGTTGGAAATCATAATTTCTTTAATGATTTTTCATCACATAAATTAGCCTGCCTCAACTCCTCCGTCTAGAAGGCAAGAGGAGAGGTTGAGCTGGTCCCCTTCCTCATTCTTACACAAAATCTGCTCATTTGGACGGGTCCCAAATTTTAAAGAAACAAGTTCCTGGAAGAAATGCAGGATGCCAGTGCGCACAAGACTTTCACAGGGCATCTCGTTTCAACACTGACTGCCTGCATTTTATCGGAGTACTAAAGGACACATTGAAATTATTTTGTTCTGGCACGGGCGCGCGTTGTGATGTGTACGCATTCAATTGCACTTGACAAATCTTTGGGGCAAACAAAACGGTCTAATGTAAGGAAATATCTTAGCATATTCCAAAATGACATTTTTAGACTAAACATGTGTTCGATTGATTTGCCTTCTCCAGAGATCACTTTTGAATCCAGGCCAGCGATAAGCAGGATGGGGGGTGTTGCTGGGGCGGGGGGGGGGG
>VXBO01009237.1:279318-321484 GCA_013400135.1 Rhinoptilus africanus
GTGGGGGGGGTGGGCCAGGCTCCTGCTGAAGGCCAGGAGGGTCAGCCCTGCTTCCGCTGGTATTTCCTGCGCCGCAGAGTCCCGTACCTAACTGTACAAATAGCTCCACATGGCACCCTGAGAGCGTGCCAGGGAATTTTATGATCGCACGCCAAGTATGGTTGTCAGGTTCCACTCCACTGCTGTGTGTGTATGTGTGTGCTCATATGTGTGTGTGGCGGGAGCTAACTTCAGACTGAGTAATTACCATAATCCAAACAGGGCCTTTACCATCTTATTTGCATTCAGCCAGCAGTGCTGGTTTTATCAGCACCACTACTGAATTGTTGCAAAGTTTTAATTATCTCGACAACTCTCCTTTTTTTTTTTTATTCATTCCTTTTCCTTTTTTTTTTTATTTTTCCTCCCCCCTTGGGTTGTGTTTGGATTTCAGCAGTCATCTCTCCACGGCAGCAATCAGATTTCTGCAATAGGAAGTTTTCTCACTTTTTCTTCTTCTAGTAGTAATTTAGAGTATCCCACCTCAAAGGCTGCTCAGAGCGGGTACAGAGGCAGAGGGAGGTTGCCTTTATTAATTAATGCCTAATATTTTTCACAGCAAAAGTCACTCCAAATGCCTCTTTTTGAATTGTATTTGAAGCCCTGGTGTAACTTTACACATGTGTGTAGGTTTGCTGAACTGAAAGAAACCATTTCCTATGCAGAAAGCTACCCCCTTGCATTAGAGCTTTAGTTGTCATGTTTTCTGTATTTCCATAATCTTTTGATTTAGGATTAGTGTAAAACGTATCATGTCACTTATATTTGCTCTCTCTCAAACACTCAGTTTCCAGTATTTGAATGCAAAGTTAGACAAATTCAGCCCTGAAATCAGACACCATTTCCTAGCAGTAAGGGTAATTAGGCACTGGAAGAACTTACCCAGGGAGGAGGTGGACTCACTATAGCTTGGAGTCTTTAAAGTGAGATTAGACATCTTTCTGAAAGACATGATTTAACACAGCTTCTGCAGAAAAATACTAGTGTACGTATACAACAGGTCAGACGAGACGATCGCCAAAGTCCCTTTTGACTTCTGAGCCTGTTGGCCTAGAAATCTGAGTCAGGATTTTAGGATCACATTTAAGGATCAGTTATGACATCTACATACAGAAATTGTCTTTTGGGAATATTAAGATGAAATATTTTTCAAAAATGTGCCGTCCGCTGCAGGCAATAAGGATTTACTTGCTAAGTTTTGCATTGCCTTTTGTTTTGCTTTTATAAGCAGTTAAAAATCACAAAGATTAATGCAGATTAAAATATTCTAGTATGAGATCGTTATGGAGGAATAGAAAGCTTTAAAGCCTGAAGATTCATGAACTGAACAAATGCAAAAATGATTTCTAGGCTGTTGGTTTCTCGGGTGCAATAAATGTTTTAAAAATAAGCACAATTAATATTTTTCTAACCATAGAATACTATGATCGTATTTAGCTTCTCGTCTTTTATGAAGTTTATGCATCAGATTGCATATAATTGCTATCAAACAGTATGGTAGTAAGCTGTTTGTCTGAAAGGTAAACAAATTCTGTTTAACAGTCTTTAGGCATTTGTTTTGCTGCAGTTTGGCCTTATGAACACCTTATCCTTGTTTTCCCTTTAAAAGGAAAAAAATTAAAGGCAAGAATCATTAGGGATTTCTCTTTAAATCCAGCAATCTATGCATACTACTAAGAATCAATGCTCTGTAAACTGTCTGGTGTTCTGCAATAAATTCTAGCTTTTATAGACTTTTGCTGGGCCAGGTAGCTGCTAATGCCATAGAAATTGATTATTTGTGGTGTTCTTATCACTGCTTAAAATATCTAATTGCTTTTTCTCCACAGATTTGGATTTGGCTCACTTGATGCTGGACGATTAATGAAGGAAGCCCTAACTGGACAAACGTTGGTCTCCTGAGACAATGTGTTGTTGATAACAGGTCTGATTTGAGCAAGTCTAGTCAAATTCCATTTTAATAGTATTTAAAGACACACGCAGGACACATATCACTGAGTTTTGGGCTGGTTTGTTCAGATTTTAAGTCTGTTGTGCTACTAAAGTTTGTTCCCATTAAATATTAAGCTTTGCAAAACAGCAAAGACACATATCTGTCAGCTGCAAAGACGTGTATTTTGCCTCAGTATAGCAAGTTCTGTTCAAATTTTGCCTTTATTCTTTCATTCCTATGCACACTGGGGTATGTAATTCATTACTGTATGACTGTTCCTGTGGAGGAATTATTGCACTCTGATTATTTTGAACCCTAAAAATTATTGATTGAGGTAAAGAAGAGACAAGAAGGTATTGCAATCAGTTCTCAATCTAGCGAGGGCAGCCTTCTTTAAAGGCAGCTAATCCTTAGCCTAAAAGCCATATGCAGTTGCTGCTGCTCCCGTAGGATTTTTCACAGAGCTGTGCCTGTGTCATTTATGTGAAGTACGAATCGTTTTCCACTGCACTACCAAATCAAGATAACCACTAAACATCAAGTCACTATCTTACTGGATCGCTGCTGTCAGCGTGAAATTCATCTCACAGCTCGGTCACAGCTCCAGCTAAGGAGGAAAAAGATCTCCCGTCCCACCAGAAAAATGGACTCCGGGATGTTTCTCTTCTGCATCAAGATGAAGCAATGACATCTAGAGCCAGTAGGCTTCAGAGTACTTTCCTCCTTCCAAGAGCTCCCATTTTCTAGAGATAGGAAAACCAGAGGGAGGGAGGACTTGCATCCATGCACCTTGCACCCCTCCTAACCTTGGTGCCAATCTTTCTCTCTTTGTCCCCAAAAGGAGGGTACACACCAGGTCAGTTGTCTCTCCAGCCCCAGGACAGTGAGCCTTGTCACTGCCACCTTGCAGACACCCACTAACCGCAATGCTCTGAATCAGGGCGTTCCCTCTCTGTTGTAGACTTGCCACACTTTGCAAAACAATTTAAGGTTTACTGATCTGGAGAAAACAAAACAGGAACCACAATTTTTTTTTTTTCCTGTTGTGCAGGTAGAGAGCAGTTACCTGGGAGGAATTCATCCCACAAGCCAAGGCATGTTTTTGCTTATCTATTTTAGCCAGAATAACGTTAACATAGACTATGCAAGTGGCTGGTTTTGAGCACCTATGGATCAATGACTTCTGCAATGACTAGGGCTACAAAGCTGGTGAGGGGTCTGGAAGACAAATCTCATGAGGAACGACTGAGGGAACTGGCGTTGTTTAGCCTGGAGAAGAGGAGGCTGAGGGGAGACCTCATCACCCTCTACAACTACCTGAAAGGAGGCTGTAGAGAGATGGGGGCTGACCTCTTCTCCCTCGTGCCAAGTGACAGGACAAGAGGAAACGGGTTCAAGTTATGTCAGGGCAGGTTTAGATTGGATATCAGGAACCATTTTTACACTGAAAGGGTTATTAAACATTGGAATAGGCTGCCCAGGGAGGTGGTGGATTCACCATCCCTGGAGGTGTTTAAGAAAAGGGTAGATGTGGTACTTAGGGACATGGTTTAGAAGGGGTTTTTGTCAGGGTAGGTTAATGGTTGGACTTGATGATCTTAAAGGTCCCTTCCAACCTCACCGATTCTATGATTCTATGGTTCTATGCAAGCTTTTCAAGCATTTCTATAGAAAGTGTGGGAAACATGCACTAGAAACATGCAGTCCTGTGGGATAATTGCTTCCCAAAGATGTCTCCTCCATGCAGTCCTGCAGTGATTATCCAGCAAAGCAAATGGCTGGGAGTTACACCCCTGAGGGACAGGAGCACTCTCCCTTTTCTCTGGGTCAATGTTACTATGTAAAAGGCACAGCAAGTAAGTCTGTTTCTTGATATTATACCTACTTGAGGCTCTTGAAAGTGTGATTAATTAGGTGTGATTAATTAAACCATGAGTCATGACCTTCTTTTTTTCCTGTCACATTACTTATAAATAAGAGGGCAGTCAGTGAAGTTAAATGGTAGGGAATAGTAAATTTAGAGGAAATAAAAAGAAATGAGTTGTGTTGCACGTGGTCAACCTATGGGATTTGCTGCTACAGGTGACCATATGACAAATAGGGTTCCTTGGCTGGAAAGAGCAGGTGTTAATGCTATTACCATAATAGATGAGGCCAGTCCTCTGTTCCTGGGACTTCTGGGCGCACTGGGAAAGCAGAAGTGAGTCCTGCTTGGCTAATAAAGTAAGAGCAAGTGCTCCACGTGCTGGGAAGTCAGACAGGAGTGTTCTCCATGGACAGCAGCACTGCACCATTAGCTTGATCTATGACTTGCTATTTCGTGGTTTGGTTGTTTGTTTATTTGTCTGTCTTTTAAATTCCTCTGGAAAATACTGTACTGGCTCTCTCTGTTGACTAAATGACTGGGCTTGGGCAGAAGATATAGCATTCTTCTTCTCTGACCTTTATATCAAAATTGATTAACAATAATTCCTTTGCAGAAAAAGATTGACAATAAGATGTGGATGTTCATCTTTAATGAACTCTAGTTACCAAAATGGAAACCAGATAACTTTGATGGCACGACTGACCACCTTCACAGTAACAGCTGAGTATTTACTTCTTCTTGAAATGGTAAAGTAATGCAGTATCCATAGATAAGAAGAACTACCTGTTGCTCTAGTTGGTTTTTCCTTTCTTTCGTATCATTGATTTCTTGGGACCTTTCTCATTACTGGCAGTAGCAGGATGTGCAACTAGTATTTATGCAGTCAGAAATGGCATAACTTAAAATTAGAGCCTGTGTAATCCTGTCAAGCACTCCGAATTATTATATTTATGTATTTTAATCTTTGTAAAGTAAGGAGTCCACTCATAATCTAATTGGTTTTGTTTATTAACATGTTTGCCATTTTACAGAACAGTTCACTGGAAGGTGCCTACTTTATATTGTTCTCGCTTCCTAATAAAAGATCTTATTTAAAAGAATCTTTCTTTTCAATTATGAAAATACTTTTCTGATCTCATTAAGCCCAAGAAAGATGAAGTGTTACTTTTCCTTTTTATTTGTGACAATACAAATTAAACACACCTATGGCAAACTAATTACTGTTTGTTTTTTTTTATACAGAGCAAGCCTGTTAACTGTGAATGTGAAAAGATGAAGCAAGCAAAAAACAAAGAGAAGCATGAAGAGCTTTCCTGCCATATCGTCTATGACACTATCAGCTCCCAGTTTTAGGATTGATGAGTGAATAGGTATGTAAGAGAGACACTGTTATTCTACAGAGGTCTTATTTCAAAGGAAATAAAGAAAAAAAAATAAAAGGCACATAAATACATTCTCAGACACTATATGATGGCAACACTAGAGAGGGAGCTTCATTTGGTCTTTTAATTTCAGTGGAACGGTATTGCACAGAAGTCTAGATAATAATGTCCTTGATCTTATCAAGTATTGCCATAGTACTAGTATTGCCATTTTCCTGTTGAGGTTACTCATGTGAGAGAAACCACTCTGTTATACAAGTTAAAGGTTCACCTTCTGTCCTTCATTTTTGTACTTAAACTAGATTTGGGTATTTCCCCGTCTGTGCAAATTGCAGCATCTTTCAGAGTTGTGCACTTTACATCATAAGGCACTTCCTACTTGTAGAGGTAATAGATATCATCACCTTTGTTTAACCATGGAAGTGCTGATTTTCAAATTACTTGAAGTTTTAATTATTGTGATTCTAACTCAATACTGCCTCCATGATATTTCACATGCAGAAGTTATATCAGTGTAAACCACTTGGGATAACAGGCAGAAATAAATAGCTTTTTCTCTGTATATTCATTGTAAATTGAGAGGCTAGGACTTCTTAGAGTGCAGACCATTTGTTGCTGTTCTTTCCCTCCATGGATGCCTGTGCTACGTTCCCTTCCTCCTTTACATACCAAAGTGAGAAAAATGATTCCCTCACTAGCAGGGATTCAGTGGTCTTCTTTGTCAGGCAAATGTTTTGGTGCTGTACAAGACTGCTACCTTGGAGAATATAGGCAGCATGTCTGGAGTAGCTGCCCAATCTTCCATTCCTTCTTTTACCCAAAGCAAGAGAACATACTTGACCCAGGGGACAACATCTTGCCTTTCTTCAGCCCTGTCTCTCATGACCAAATATAGACATAAGCTGAGGAGTTCAGTTTGCCTGACATCGAGTCTGTCCACATAAAATGGCCTTTGTCAGCGTTAAGTGCCGGCATTAAATGCCAGAGGTGGAGGAATTTTGGAAAGAGCTGGAAAAAAAACCAAGTTGTAGATGCACTTCACAGAAGTTTCTGTTAAAAAAGAGACAGAAAGGGACTAAACAAGACAGTAGGAGAAGCAAATACAGAGGGGAAGAAATGGCAAAAATCAAGCATTAAATATTTCCTTTAACTGTAGTCAGGGATGGAGACTATATTTGACCAAACAACCAAATCCTCCACAAGTCAGGACTAAGACTGGCTTAATTTTTTTTTTTGCAGGGTTCTCCATAGAAAGGAGCCAGTCAGTTATTCTCTGTGTGTTAAATGGTATACTAACACCAGTAACAGACCAAGCAGATGCTTTTGTTTTATTGTCTGAATGCTGTAATATTTTACTGTAAATATAGAAATAAGATATTCACTTTCCTTTTACAAGTTCCCAATGTACTTTATAATAAACCAAGTAATTTTGACAGAAAAATGTTGACCAACTCTAGCCTAACACCATTCAGACAATGAGCTCAATGCTGGCACAATTCCCATCCATTAAAAAACTCAGTGGTATTACATTTAGTTTTACAATTTGAAGGATAAAGACAGAAATGCAAGAGATGGAGCAATAAGAACCATGTGGTTCCTCCTCTTCAAGGGTCTCATCCAGACCCTATTAAGTTAATGTACATACTCCCTTTGATTTTAATAGGCTTTGCATAAGTCAGAAATTACTGAAAATGAATAGCAGGAAAAAGAATTATTCTGTTTACATTTGTTGGGTTATATCCATAATAAACTTGTAAAAAATGAAAACAGTAGAAAACATTAAAACAGATCCAAATACAAACTTTATTTTAGAATACAAGATGACCTCATTTCCTGCTCCAACATACGTACGTGATGTCACGAACATCAGAAGAATTTTTCAAAACCTTTACTGAAAACATCCCTCTTTCCATCACTCTTTCCATCATCGAATACTTCATCTTGATTTTCTCTTGCAGCTGTTCCTTCTAGAGACACGTATCTTTGAGCAAGCAGTTATGAATATCAGGGAGTGGTCCAGAACACACCACCATCTGGGACACCAAAGGATTACAGATTGCTCTTGTGGGAACTGCTGGGTGGGAGGTGGTGGTGGGTCAGAAAACTGTCCAGCCAAAGCAGAGGGATGAGGAGTGCCCCAGGGATCAGAAGCAAGGCCAAACATCACTCTTCCAAGCAAAGATTTCTAAACTAACCTGGATTTTTCATCCCTAGTTGGAGCAGGTAGATTTTATTCTTACAGTGGGATACTTCACAGATAAAATCAAGCATGCAAAAGGACGGTAAGATTAGATCCTAATTCTCCATTTTGCCAAAGGAGAACTGAGGAAAAGACAGATGGAGTGATTTGCCTCGGCAAGCAGAGCCCTTGGTGGAACCGGATCCCCTGTTCTGTTCAGAGGCTGCCCTTTCCTGCCTGTGAAGTGGAAGAAACGCAGCCATTACCAGACACCTGCAAAAGCCCTCCACCTGGTTCTGCTCCAAGTGACAGAGCCCAGAGGATGGTGTGCGTTTTCCCCACTCATCTGTAGGGAGCGTGATGTTGCCGATGCAATTCCCGGCTCCAGCACACCTGCAAGGTCTCATTGATCTGCTGCTCGGTGCTCTGAAAACTCAGAAATCTATTATCAGTGTGAGCATGTGCTTATTGATCAGATTACCTGCTTCTGCTCCCAGTGTGTACCTAATTGTACACACATGCACACGTAAATATGCACAAACGTATGCATATATACAGGCACGCACACACAGGTTATTAGGATGTCTGTATGTTAAAGGCTTTACAGATTTTTTTTTTTGTTTCACAAAACCGCACATAAATAAAAAGAATGGACCTTCTCCGTGAAACGTGAGCGCAGAAACACTCACAAGTGGCCAAGAGCTGCTAAATAATTAATCAATAGAGCAGTGTGGCAGTTTGAAATGTAAATGTGATGGATGAAGGTGTGATGCTTGTCATCAAGCAGAAAATGATGTGACTGGAATGGATAACCCACGGTACCTGCTGACTGGCAAAAGCTTGGACACAAAGATAAAGTAAAGCCATCAGAAAGCAGCCCCGGCAACCCCTAATTCTTGCCTTTGACCCACAATTCACTTTCATGTCCCTGTCCCAGAAGAGATGTTTAAAAAAATGATGAAGAGAGATCTTGGGGTGGGAAAGGGGAGAGAAAAAAAACCATCTGAAGAAATGCTACCTGACAAGGCTGCGGGCTACATTCCTGAGAACACCTTTCTTTTCTTTATGTTCTCCTCCTGTTAAATAAAAATGCAGCTCCTTTTTTCCCTTTCCTTTCTTCCAAAACTCTCCCGAGCCGTTCCTGCAAGTGGTTCTGTGACTCGGGAGCTGACAACAGCCGCATGCAAAGGAACAAAGAACGAGAGTGACAATTCAGAGTGCACGCAGGTGAGAAAGACACCTTTTACTTATCAAACTAGGCTGCAAAAAATGCTCTTTTTACTCAGCGAGCTAGAAATAGAGGTGATCTAACAAGGCACCGATCCAAATTCTTTATTTGTGCTGAGATGTAATGCTAACAGGATTTTTAGGTTGACTAGTAGTCTGTGGCCCCTCCGTTCAAGTAAGGAAGCACTCCTCCGATTTGGAAAGAGGAAAATCCATATAATTACCGTATATTATGTGACAGGAAAATGTATGCCGTGATGGCAAAGGGTGACAGAAAATGTCCATCAAAAATTTTGTTTTCAAGGACTTCCTATGCCAGTCATTGCATTCTGTCTGTGGGAAAACTAAACATGATGGGATTCAACTCAATTCTTTGAATTTGAGAGAAATTAACTTTTGTTCAAAAAGGGATTTTTAAATCTTTTTTTTTTCCTATAGAAATGCAAGCCTGAAAATAGGATTTAAAAGTTTGATGGCTCTTTCTCCCTGGAAGAGAGAATGCTATTTCTCAGTAAGTACCATTTAGCAGGTTGTCTTTTTTTGTCTCTTTTGTTATCAAAAGCCCATTCTTTCCAGAAAGTGAAAAATACTATGGTTTAACAGTAGATTTCAAAAATCCCCGAAATATACATTAGCAGATAACACCTACTAAAAGTGAAAGCTAAATATAGATATATAATAGTGCTTTGGCACACGAAATAGATGTTTTACCATTTCTTAGACATATACATACAAATATTCTCTTAAAATCTTCTGGGTTTTTTTAAAACCTCTATAAGCATGTTTGCCTCTGAAGTGGCGTAAAGAAGCAGCAGATCCCCAGGTGAACTGATGAGTGTTTTCATACTTCCCCAACTGATTACTTTTACTTGCTTTTTGTTGTTTTGTTTTTTAATCTTTATGTTACTGCTCTACAAGAGGCAGTGGGAAAACACGTAAGTATTTATATAAAACTAAGTGTGCCAAAATGGACTTCAGAAGTCAAGAATTAGAGCTTACACTCAAAGAGAACCCTAGCTGGCCCAGCTCTGGAGTAAATAACCTACTTTTATTTTGAGACAGGTTACTGGTGTAATGCCATTGAAGGGAAATCCTTCCTGTAACTTGGCTACCTGGATAAGCTTTAAGCAGAGCGCCAACTCTCTATGTATACAGGCAATCACCACACTCCACAGAAATATTTCCCATTTAGAATGACAAACCTGTGGGCTGATTCATCTTGAATTTATTTTCTGGGGCATTTTAAATTTTGTTTTCAGATTTGTACTTTGGGAGCTTTCTTCTAGCTCATCCAAAAGCCACTCAGTTGCATATCTTTACCTACATGACAGGTACATTCTTATTAATTTTTAGTCCTTTTGCACGGCTTCAGGAATGCAATATCATTGTAAGTAGGAAACAGACCCTAGAATTTGGAGCAATCTGGGTAAACCAGTCTGTGGACTGGAAGAATGATCCCACGCCTAACATCTGGTACGGTTCGGGTAGGAGATGTTCATAGCTTTTCCAGCAGTAAAAAGGAATTTGGTCTAATGGTTCACAGAGATTGATGCTGAATGTAAGCAACTGTTGTATTGCAGTTCTCTAGCAATATTCATCACTACTAGGACTTCTATTCCCCCATAAACTGCTGTAGAAGTGGAAAAGCTCCATCCCAGGACTATGTTTTCATTAAGCTCATAAAAGTCCATTTCTTTACCTTAAGGGTGGCAGAGCACTGGAACAGGCTGCCCAGGGAGGTGTTGGAGTCTCCGTCTCTGGAGACATTCAAAACCCGCCTGGACACGTTCCTGTGCCACCTGCTCTAAGGTGGCCCTGCTCTGGCCAAGGGATCTCCAGAGGTCCGTTCCAACCCTATGATTCTGTGATTCTAGGAGAGGAACATAAAAAATGTCCTGACAAAGGCAGTTCTGATAACCTGCATCTCCACTCCAAGAGTGGCCACCAGCAGCTGGCTACAGAAGAGCAGAAGAGGGCAACCTCCTGGCAGAGTGCCCCAGATCACTCTCCCAGCCTCCAGCAATTGGCAGCTCAGGGACTTCCCAAGCTGAAAAATTTGCCTACTTTGCTGTAGTGATGGTGGGTAAAAAAAACATGCAGCGATGACTCTCCCCTACCAGCAGGCTTTGTTTCACCCCAAGTGTTGTGCCAAACTAGTTGTATATCATCATGAAGAATAACCGCATTTCCCCAGAGTTGATTTCCTATGGCACGTTTTACTTAGATACTTTCTCAACACCCTCGCAAATATGCCATAGATCTAAAGCACAATCTCCTTTTCAAAATGAATGGGTCTGATTACAGGCGTATTCATTTTGTAAAAGGTACAAAAGGATACAAATGTGCCTTTCCATCTCATATAATGTCAAAGTAAGACCCTCTTGCCCTTTTATTTCAATCCCCGCAATTTGAAAATAAAAAAAATGACTTGATTATATGTTTTTTACCATTAAGTGTATAATTGCTTTTGTGTTTTGACATTTAATTCCTCTTACCAAAATACATGGTAGGAATTAAAAGTCAAATCTTTTATGTATTTGATGTACAGATTCTTCCATGTATTTCAATGAGAGAAACAGAACAGTGAAACCTTAAAGCAGGTACAGTGAAGCCATCTGAAAATGAAGCCACATTTTATATTGGAAATCTGACTGTGGCCCCAGTTCTACCCTCCCTTATCTAGGTCGATGGCTTTTTGAAACCGCTGGAAGGTCTGAATGAATCAAAACCAAGTAAAACCTGCAGGACTTGACCCTTAAAATAGAGCTGGGATTATACTGTGCCCTGTCGGGCAGGTTGCGAGATTACGGTCCAGTCTGAAAATGACTTTGAAAGTCGCAAAACAGGAGCTGGCCAGGCACTCGAGTGTTCTGGCTTGGCATGGAGTGGCAGTAGTGAAGAACACAGGTCCCAGCAGGGAGGACTAGGAGCAGCCAGGGCATCAGCGGTGTGTCCCAGCTGGACAAAGGCTGGAGGGAGGGCTCTGGTGCTGAGAGAGAAGTCACACTCTGCGGGCCGGCAAGAAGATGTGGATGCATGCAAGGGGAGCTGGATGTTGCTTACAGATGTTCCATGTGGTTTTCGTCTCCCCTTCAACTGAACTTTTCCCATAAAGACTTTCCCACTTCGTGCACTGTCCTTCATTCAGGGCAGCACTCCTCTTTCCCTTTTGCAGCTCTACCACTCCTTTCCTCCCCCTCCTTTTTCTTCTGCCACAGGAACTTCTCTCCTTCCCTCTACTGCATTCTTCCCTCTCTTTCTCATAATTTTCCACATTTCTGCTTTTTCTCTGTTCTTCAATTTCTCTTTCACTACCTGTGCCTTTAACTGAATTCTCTCTCACTTCTTTCTCCTCTGTACAGCATGCCAAATTCTTCATCTTTGCCTTAGTTTCTGTTCATACTCACTCACAACCTACATGCTAAGATTTATTCTGGTTGTATTTTCTCCCACTGGTCATTCCACTGTGATTTATCCCCATGCAGTTAAGTCCTAAAGTGACTTGACCCTGCAGCCATAGCCGGGACTACACAGTGCCCTGAGATTCAGATTTATGGAGTCTAGCACTGTTTGCAAAAGTTTTCTGCAATCTGGGAAGTAGACACTAGCTGGGAAATCAGTTGGACTGAGCTTGGGACAGTCTGAGCCAGGAATGGTAGTGGTAGGCAGTAATGGTAAATGAGACTCGGCAACATTCTTCCCAGTGTTCATATTCTTATCTGCAAATTCTGTCAAGCTTTCACTCTACCTGTTGACAAAAACTGCTGCTCTAGGTGAATACGTTCTTGGAGTAAGATTCATGCTGTCTTTCTCCTTTTCCTAAAGCTAGGGACACAATTTTTTTTTTCTTTCACCTCATGAAAGACATCTTCAATGAAGGTAAAGGGCAATACACAAGGTAACCAAAAAGAGAAGTAAAGGGAGCAGGAAAAGGTTTCATCAGTAAGAAGCAAGTCAGAGAGAGAGAAAGACAGCTGAGTGTATCTCCCCACAACAGCTGTAGTGTCACCATATCTCATGGAGACACACTTAGCTTCCCATAATGAGAGCAGCTTGCCTTGCATGGGTGCCAAGTGCACGGATACTAGAAGTTGTCTCCCTTTGGCCATCACACGTTTGCACTTTGCAGGGGGAATGAGACAGCTGGGGGCTGCTCCAGCCCAGCCATGGCTTTCAAGGGCCTCCTTTCTCCGCATCCCCACTGCATCCTGCTGCTGACAGGATTGTGAGTGTGAAGCACTTTTCAGGTATATGTTAAGGATGTGGTTAGATACACACACACACATTCATGCTTTCACATGCACTCTCATATTTTTTCCCACTATTGTTTGCACATGCAAAAAAATTACAAATTAAAACCTAAAAGGGAACGGGAAGCCCACAACAAGTAAATCACATAGTTGGCCCCAGACCGTACCCTCAGGAGAGGTAGAAGATAGGACTCACAACAAGGAAACAGAGCTCATGCTATTTTTACTAAATGAGTAACTGCAAGAAATAAAAGTAGTAGATTTATACCTGTGTGGTCCAGTCTTTGAAGAAGTCTCTTGATTAAAGCTTAAGATCAGGCACCCAGAATACCTTGAGTTTGTTCTCGTGAGCAGCTATTTTACCCACAAGCTGGGTGTCATCTGAAAAATCTGTATCTTTGAAAAATCTGTATCTTTGCTCAAGGACTCTGCTTCACAGTTTCAGGATAGCAATCAACTCAAGGAGATGCTTCAAAGTTAAACACTTTTTCTTTTTTTTTTTTTTTAAATAATCATGCAATCCTGAAATGGGGAGGTGCAAATTATTCCTTTCTTCCAGCTCAAGGTGACCGAAGTCTTCAACGGGTCACTTTGGATGTTACTGTTCTTCAGAACACGCTTGCATACAGACAAGAATGTTAACCAAAGCTACTCACAGGGGCTTGTCTGTTCACATTGGTTACAGAATTGCTTTGGGGTCATTCATATTGCCCTTTAAAATATTTTTTTATGGCAATAATGTCAAACAACTACAGAATTTACTGCTGCTTAGGCTGAAAGGGAGCTGTTTCTCAGAATGGGGGACTTGGAGAAGATGTTTTTGCTCAGCTGGAAGCTTTATGGGGCAGACTTCATCCATGGTCCAGAAGTAAATGTCAGCTCCCTGTAGATTTTGGAACTCAATGTGTGTTCAGCCCCAGAAATCAGGTGGCAAACCAGAACTTCAGACTCTCGTAAACCAAACACTTTGTGCTTCTGAGAGGTTGGGTTTGTTTTTGTTTTTTCTCCATTTTTTGCCTTTTTCTTTAATTTTGATGGATGATGTTTTGTTCTGCAGTGAGTTTTAATGCGTGTCGCCGTGGAACAATTTCAATTGTCGAAAACAACAACAACAAAAAGCAATATTTCAATATTTCTCAAGAAAAGGCTTCAAAGGTTTCAGATCTTTTTAAAATGTTTCTGCTTTATTTTGACGTGGCATAAAAGTTTTGTATGCATTCTCGCATCCGCTATTGTGACAGCTGTATTTAATGAGTGCAAAATGATCAGAAAAACATCCTTTACTGTGGGTTGCCATTGCCAGCAGATGACAGGAGAGAGGCAGTACTGTAATAAGAGAAGCGATGAAGTAGTTCATACTACTACTGATGAGGTATTTCTAACTCAAACGCCTAGGTATGCCTTTTGAAAATAATGCATTGGTCACATTACCTGATAGTTTCATCAGATTTTGCTTCTGAGTGCGTTTTGAAATAAAATTGTGCATCCTTAGCCTCAGGTCATGAAGTTGTTGGTTGTGACATATTATTTGTGGATAACACAGTCAGTTTCCCTGAGATAAAGAAGAAAAGGTCCTAGTCTTGTCTATAAATACCGGCCTTTCCATCAAACTGATGCTAAGCATGAAATGCAGATCCACCGATATGCTAGAAATGAAACATTACACTATACGTTTGCTTTCTGTTTTATACGCATATTTAATATCAGAGTGGTTTAGTCCAAATTGGAGGCAGTATAAAAATAAATCTAAATGGATTTGAAAGGCAGGGTATTTCTTTTTTCAAAGCTTTGTCGTTCCTGACTTCCTCTGGTGACTGTTAGCTTATCATGCCTTTGTACAGGAGATCTAAGTATTTCATTCTCTCTTGTGTCTCCATATGGTACCATTTCCCAGATAGTCTTCCTTTGGTCACAAGATGACAGTGAGGATGGATTGTCAAACTGGACCACTACGACAATTTACTCTGGGGGAGAAAATCCTGTGGGTGTTTAGAAGCTTTACTGTAAGTTATATTTGATTAACTTATCCTACTACTGACAAATAATTAGGTCAGCAATTAATTTCAAAATGCAAATGTGCTACAGGCCTTCATGTTTTAAGAAATTCCCTTTGTTTTTAGTTTTTATTTGTGCTAAAGCCTTAATGATTTAGCTGGGCGAAGGAACAAAATTATGTTTTCTAATGCTTTATTTACTAGGTTGGGTTGGACTTTTTTAGCAAATATTGACTGCAAATGTTTGTTCAGAAATGATCATGTGTGATGGAATTTAATCAAACAAGAAAACAGCAGAGTAATGACGAACTACTCATTTAAAAATATATATTTTTTCACACTTCTGCTGCAAAATATTTATCTGCCTTCATGGATTAGAAACAGAAAGACAAACCAGAGGGTCAGGAGCAGACCATGGTAGTAAAGTCATTAGTACCTGCTTAAGCAGTCTAAGAAACCAGAGTATATCAGAAAGAAAACATGCTTAATATTGCTACAAGTGTGGCTCAAAGAAACCTATCTACCAGCCTATCTCAGGGACTTTATTATTAAACACACACAGATTAAAGGCTCAGCCCTTCCCAAGAGAAGCTCAGGGGAGTTTTCTGTTGACTTTAAGGGAGTGAGGCCCCTAAGTCTAAGTTTTCTGTGATTAAAATCATGCAACTTTTTAGAAAATATTCAAAATATGCAGCTGTAAACAAACCCAACCAGCTAGCCTGATATAAAATCCGAATGAATTTACATAGGTGACAGACTTTGAATTAGAATTGTAAGACAGACTTGTATTAGAATTCCCTAACAGTTTATTTGCTTAATTGAGTCAATTCAAGAAGGACAGCATGCGGTCTAGAACTGATTGAGGGTTTTTTTACAAAATTTTTACTGACCTTAGGACTAATTTTTAAACCGGTCATGACAAACCACATTTTTTATGCTTAACTATGCAAGCCACTCTGAATGAAATAATGATAAAGAAAATGAAAAGTCAAGATATTTTTTTCGTTGGTGCAAAATGGTACTTTTACATCACATTTTCTTAAATTACTAATGCCAATGATTAAATGAGGGGAGAAAAAATCCAGAAAAATAATAAAAATAAACACTGCATTTTTTAGGAAAGTTTCATTTTGGAAGGAAAAACAAAAGAATTGTATGGGGTCAAAATTATGTGTCTCACCTATGCAGACAAAGCTTGGTTTCCAACCTACTCTGGAGGATTACACCCAGGACCCTCTTCCCATCTTAAGCAGCATCTGAAGAACTTTGAAGGTTTCACCAAGTAGGAGTGGGCAACACAAGGCTGAAACTTCATTTTGCATGAGGGAGAAACTCTTTCTTTCTCCCTAGAGCTTTGGGAGAGAAAAACAAAAAAGTAATTGGATATAAGAGGGCTAAGCTGTTGGGAGCTCTGCAGACAGAAGTCTTCTCCTAAAATACAGAGAGTAAGAAGTTCATACTGTTCAGCTGAGCGCTGGCATGAACCCCATTAAAGCACCACATTTCAAGAGGGATGCAGCTGCCTTCAAGACTGTCTGAAGGAGAGGAATTGGAATGATCAGAAGTTTGGGAAATGTGACCTGCAATAAAACCTGAACTGGGGTAATTTCATCTCAAGAAGAGGAGAATCAGTGGACATAAGTAATGAAGACTTAAAATTTAAAAAAAAAAAAAACCTTCTGCAAGAGACAGGGAAGATTTTGTGTTTCAGGTCCACAGTGAAACGACAGAAGGTAACAGCCCTGCATTGAACCAAGGGAGGTTCAGGTCAGACATTGGCAAAAACTTTCTGACAGCGAAGACTCTGATGCTGTGGCAGAGATTGTCTATGGAGAGCCTGGAGTCCTCCTCACTGAAGACCTTGAGAATAGACTGGGCAAACTGCTTTCCCAAATAACATGAATATAGTTTCTTGCTGAAAGCAATCCCTTAGCAGCTATTGCATTGATATTTTTAATTGACTTTAAGAAGCTGATGGAACTTCTACTTTTGCGGTAGTATAAATTAAGCTTTTAAATTAATCTAGGGCAAGAAGCATACCATGACTGCCCAGCACAGCTGCCATTATGAGTGAGAGCAATTGCAGATGGGGTTCAACTGTGGAAGCAGGACAAATAGAATAGTCTGCATGACCAAAGGTGAGCTCACTAAAATTTTTTAAAAATTAATAAAAGCTTTCAGTGATCAGTAAGCTGGTATTAAATACTATAAAATAGAGGAAGTCAATATGCCAGAAATTAACCATGGAAGCTGAGGTTTATTCAGCAGCTTTTAGTATCAGAGTCAGTATGACTGTGACCAGACATAGAGGTATGAGACAAAGCAATCTCAGATTCTGGCCCAGCGTTGGTGTAATAGCAATTTGGCAAAGATGCACAGAACACAATGGGAAAAATTCAAGTTTAAGTGAGAATAATTATTTCTTCCAGGTAGTATCTGTTTATTTTATTTTTTAAAAAAATGTAATAGAGCACTTCATGCTTAAGTTTAAAAAAATTAACAAATGTCTCATAGGTCATATTGTTTAGAACATAAATCTTTCAAATTAGAATGATCTCTGGAGTCATCTGAAAAAGAGTTGAGGTGCATACCAAGCCACAAGGAATTTTAAAATATTGCCACACTCCAAAATTAGGACATTTCAAGATATTTTATTAATGCATTTGTATCTGTTTACGTTGAAGGAACAACACTAAATACTGTAGCTGCTTTACAAAAGCCTTTTGCTGGCTTCCCTTCCTTTGGATGCTTGTGTGCTATCGTTCTGTCTTTGTCTCAAACAGGGAGCAACACATCCTGCCTCACGCGGTCTGTCTGTCTCTCTTTCTGTCATCCTTGGGAAGAGCAGGATTTTCCTTATCCTGTAAAATGGTGACTTAGGATTGCCTTGTGGGGATCAGAGGGGCATTTCCTTTGGGACTGCCAGGCAGTGGCGTAGGTCTGACGAGTATTTGTTCCTCCTGTCATCCACTCTGAAGGGCATAATCCCAAGGAAATCAGTGGGGAGTTTTAATATGGACTTTGAAGGCCAGATATGCCTAAGAATATAAAGGTGATTAAAAAATTATTCTACTGCAACCCTCTGAGCAATCTGTGGCTTTTCTTTGAACAATAAGCCAAAATAAAAACGCCTTGGTTTGGTTTTCGTAAATATCAGATGACAAAGCTTAGACTTCTTACAGCCCAAAGCACATTTGACATAAAAATGTGAATGGATATTTCCAACTTCAGGTAAACTTGCTACACTAAATCCTCCCAGTGGTGTCATTTATATCCCAAGTGCTGTTTTGAAGTTGGCCCGATTCTTTTCTCACGTGGTTTCAACTCCAGTAAGAACTGGTCCTGTATAAATAAACAGTGGTACAACGACTGCCTTCTTTTAAATAAGCGGAATTCACAAGCCTTACAAAAAAGTTTGACTTGATAAACTTTTAAAAAACCCCTCTTATCTAACTCTGGTTTGATAAATTTTTCTCTTTGGCATAGTATGGCAATGTAAAAGGTCCTTATTTTTTACAACGTGGCAGAGGCAGATTCCACAGACTATCTGGTGTCATCTCAAAGCAAGTACCCCACCTGCACCCTGCAGCAGTCCCACAAGCTTTCTTTGGGTGTCCCCCAGCTGCTCGGGCCCCAGGCATTTGGCATACCTTTCTTTCAGGGTGCAAAAGCAGACACAGCCTCCAAAGGATACCCTGCCTTTCCGAACATGCTCTCAGCAGAGTGAGGAGCAACAGGGTAGCTTATCACTCTTGAAAAATCCCTTCAGCACTCAAAAAACCCCACTGTAAGTGTCATAACCGCTTGCTGGCATCAGCATCACTTCTATACCTATCACTGAAGAGGCTGAAGAATAACAGAGAGAAGAAAGATATCTTAATTGGATGTTTTGATTTGTTGAGGAATAGTATAACCACACACAAGAGCCAACCAGCAAAGAAGAAAAAGTAGGGAAATTCATTACCTGGAAATCATGCACACTTGAGGCAAGGGGAGGAGCTCCTTTTCCCTCAGAAAACAAATATTGAAGCATCTTCATAGCAAACAAATAAGTATGAAACCTTGAGAGCCATTACCTTAGTTCTGCTCCTTTCTTTACCACCCAAGTCAGCCACCCATGACCACTGAGACAGTTACAGAACCCCAACCGGCAAAAGGAAAGAAAAAAAAAAGAAAAGAAAAGAAAAAAAACACCAAATCTCACACTCCCCAGCTGCAGGCATCATGGGAAAAGTGCCTCAGGCCCCAGGCATGTGACTTCACAGCAAAACCTAGAGCCAGCCCTGAGGGGTCTGGTACAGAGAATGAAGTAATGTGACTGTTATTAGGATGTGGGGAAATTAGACGCACTCTTGTTTTAAGAAGGTGGGTTATCTACCAAGCCTTCTCTATGCTTCTTTCAACTGTAATGTGGTGAACAAAGGCTGTCTGCAGAAGATGCTGTATTTCTCTACCCAGCCTATGTCACTTAGAGCTTCTTTTGCTAGACTGGTTTTAAAAACTTCAATTTAAACCAACATGAAAGGTTCTTAAACAGCAAATAGCATATTATATCAAAAACAAATAGATTAAAAAGTGAACACTCATAGCCAGTATATTTCTTTCCAGAAGAGTTTCACTTTCCACCCTAACTAAAACTGTAAGACTGGCAGATCTGGGCCAGAGGTTTGTAATGGGCATTTTACTTTTCTTTATCTTCCCTCTCCAGTGATAAATAATCAGTTTTAGAGAATTGATAAAAAGAGACAAGAATGAAAAGTGAGTATGACACATTTATGAGACGGATTTTTCATCTGTTTCTTAAATACAGCACCTTTATTTCAGATCATATTAAAAAAAGAGACGGGAGAGCCATGCAATTTATGTTGTGCTGCTGTAGCGAATACATATGAGTATATGGAGTATAGCCTGGGAGAGCACAAAAATTCACCAAATATTTCCTGACAAGTTGAAAAAAGTTATGTTACCATTCAGGAGTCATTTGTTTAAAAGAGAAAAATAAAAAACAGGCCACATGACTAGAGACAGCAGAGGATAAAAACACATTGTTTCCAGACAAACCCCCATCAAAGACTTATGAGTGGGGATTCTGAAGTCAGAATATCTTCATATTTTAAATTTCCATGAGCACTTTCAAGAAAAGCTGGAGTTCTGCTCTATGACTTGCTACAGGCCTTCCACTACTGATTGATAACAAGAAGTAGCATTAGCAGTATTTTTCCCCCATCGTTCCTCTGAAGCTAATGGAGTCGAGGATTTGTTACTTGATCTAATGGCAATAGCTTTCCAATAGACATGCACAGAATCATTGATTAGTTTGTCCTCTCCTTGTTTGCGTTGGAACACTGTTCAATTTACACCAATTAAAGAATGCTTGGTTTGTGTATTGAAGAATAATTAAGGGATGGAATTCCCTATAGGCTACTAAAAATGACATCTGACTGGAATGGTGATTACAGCATGAAGGCAGCATTAGTATTTAAATAGTTTGACTGCTATATAAAATCATTACAGCGTCTCACCATGAAAAAAAGCATTAGTTAATTTTGCCTATAACAAAATTAGTTGTATGTATTTTCCTGGTCACTTTAAGTAAATTTGACAAGTCTAATCTTAAAGCAAGCGTTCCAGGTTTGGTGAGAGGAGCAGGTAGCACTGTAATCATGATAGATATGTATATAATCTTCAACCAAAATACAAATATGCACAAATGAATAGCAGAGCTTTGCCAGAGATGATCAAACCAAATTTAAACATTAAAAACACATCAGTTGCTGAAACAGAAAATCCAAGTGTAACCGGTTTGTTAATTATAAAACAATGTTTCACGAACTGTAAATACACAAGAAATCCTTATTTGTCCACCACTGTGGTTCTCCAACTTTTCACACCCTTTCCAGCACTGCATGGAGCAAGGCATCACAGGAAGAAACAGGCATGGTGGCAGCAGTCATCCTTGCAAACAGGAGTCCCCTGTGAAATACACCAAAGAATTAAAAAAATTGGAGTGGCCAAGCACATCCAGGCAACGCTTCCTTAGATAAGCTTATTTCTTTCTTTGGAGTACAAGGTGGAGGAGAGGTTCATTCTTGAAAACACATTTGAGGAAAGGGGGCTTTTTATCCTCTATTTAACTTTCTCCTATGCATATTAAATTCTGTCTCCTAGCCTCAGATTATAGTATCTACAGTAATGATCTTCCCAAAATGTGACAGTAGCATGAATGTAACATAAACTGCTTGGGGCCATTCCTGAAGCATATTTACCTTCCCATAGCCTACTTAAATATAGTGTGTTTGTTTTACTAAACTTAGATACTGTAGTATACTTTATAAGGTCATCCGCCTGCTTCAAGACCTCACATTGCAGCTACTATCCTTCCTACGAGAATTTATGCAGTTCCGCTTGAAGGTTGTCAACACCCTCTTTAATTCATTAAAGGGTTCTCTGTGAAGGAACGTAAGACTTTTCCATTTAAGCCTCTAAGGGGAATGAGACTTATTAGCATGTCTACATTGTGCAATGCACAACTGTGTTAAAGATGCCTGAGCTCCCAAGCCCAAGTTCCAAATGAGGTGATACATCTGCACAGCACAATATACCCTTATTTGCATGGCCCAGCACCCCTGGCCAATCTGTAGCACCTCTTTGCAGATCGAATTGGTCTTTGGCCGTTCTGTTCTCATGACCATGCCTGATTCTACAGATTGCTTATGGATATCTTCACTGCACCATATTTCACTGCATGGATCTGCCCTAAAACTAGTTTTGGGACAGTACACTTCATCAGAGAGTACAACCACTGACTTTCCATGAGGTTTTGTTCCAACATTTAAAAAGTCCTCTGTTCCAGCTTTTGTTTTCATGTTGCAAAAGTAGTTCTCGCTTCTGTACTAGACCTCCTGTTGGGATCTCCCACTATAATCTGCCTGACTAGACCTTGAGCTTTCAGGAGTAAGACTAACGCTTCCCTTCAATGAGTAATCTTCTTTTGCAGCAGGGCTGATATAAGGGTGTATTCTTCCCTCCACCCACAAGAAGAACGTCCATTAATTTCAATAGAAACTCTCCATGCAGAAAAGGGAGAACTGTGCCCAGGGGAATATTCATGGAAGATTAATGGAGAGGAGAGAAAAGTGATACTATACAGGCAGAACAAAATCAGAACCCACCACACAAATAAAACTGGACAAGGGTTCATTTTTTAAAAGTCAGTCAGAACGGCAGGAAGGCTTTGAAAAAATCAGGGCTGTTTCTGTGCACTTTTGCATACATTGGCTTTCAGGAGACATGAATAGAAACCTAACAGTAACTCTTTTTTCATACCTCCTTTCACAGGTCTCACTGGCAAAGAAGGATTTAGCACTTAATTCCTGTACTTTTATGTGGCAAATTAGGAATTTGCACCTTAAAAGGAAATTGCTTTTCAAACTCTCATAAATTCTGGATTTTATTTTTTTAAATGGTGGAAAACATTCCCTACCTTCATCCCAACACATAATAAATAGCACTCTCCATTACTTCTCCTCAGAAAGGTGTAGGAAAGTAGACCTGTCCAAAGAGAGGTGTTTATCATTCCTTCTGAGGAGAAGCTAAGGGCCTAGAGCATGTCCTTAACCATTTTGTCTCCTCAGCCCTTTTTAGTTTAAGATCACACATTGCTCTTTTCATCAAAATCAAGGGCCTATTGAGGAAAATATTTTACTTGAGGCTTGGTCATTTGATGAAGTAAGACCCACTGGCACTGAATAGGCCAGACCAAAGCTGGAGTGTCAATAGAGTTGCAATGTGTTGTATTTTTCAGTTTAACATCAGCCAAAAGTAAAATCCCTACACTATTTTTGCCATGATTTTAGGTAACCACTGGTTGGTTTGTGACTGCACCGAGTCAGTAGGAGAATGGCGAAGCAGACCGGTGCGGCACAAGAGTGTGCAGCAGACAGCGGTCGGTGACTCTCTGGTAAGAAGCACTGAAGGTGTGGCTGGTTCTGCTGACCCCACCTCAACGTCCCTTGAGGTGGTGCCCACTGGAGTGGGGCAAAGGACATGATCAGAGCGCCTCCAAAGAGCTTTTCTTCATGAAGACAAGACAAGACTGAAAGACAAGGAAGTGCGACCCAGTGAAGAAGTGTACTCTCACAACGTGGCACTACACTGGCAACTGTGGCTGTCAGCAAAACATCCCCCATTCAGACTGTCAACACCCAAGTGAAGATAAGCTTACAAAAAGGTTAGTACACATCCTGACTTGATTTATTTTTAAGTCATTTTTGGCCCAGTTTCTTCCTCTCCGCACTTCCTAGAACAACAAAACACCAGAGGCAGGTGTTGGGACGGTGCTGGTTTTTCTCATTTAATCTGTAAGGCACAGTAAAAAACAATCAATGATCTTGGAGCATGCTCTGGATTTGTCTAAGCATAAGTGACTCAAATGCTAACATGTGAATTTAGTAAAGTTAGAGTCTGTGGAGTGGAGATAAATTACAGCAGCAATTGAAGTTGAATGTGATATAGAAATCCAACCAGCAGAAGACTGTCTGGAAACAATTATTCAGAAAGCTGCTGACCCTCTATTTCTTTAAAGAGTTAAACATTTGGATTGGTTAACTGGCAGCCACAATAATAGGCATATGCTCTAATCTTTGATCCGTAGCTGAATTTGCAACTCTTTGTATGAGAAGCAGATCACATAGATTTGCATATTTCTAAGGATCTATAGGGAGGAAAAGAAGAACAAAAACTGCTCTTCCAAGATGCCACTTTAAGATCACACAGAGTGTCATGGGTCTCCCCAAGTACACTAATGTTCAGAGCCGGTTGCAAGACTCACAGATTTTATAATTTGACCCAAACTGTGACATTCACATCTGAAGTTTAATCAGAATTTCTCCTAGAACAGAGCTGAGGCTGCATCGTAAGTCTTCACAGAGGTATGTACATCTATCATTAAAATCTCATTTCCATGTACAAATTTGTGTCAAAACTTTCCTAAAATCTGAAAGAGCCCAGAGTTAATAGATAAATTAGAAAATGTTTTGTGACAAAATGAGAAACTGTTGTCCACACTCAAATGCATGAGCAAGTAACAGATTTCTGCCAAGGTCTTGACATCATCTTAATTTTGGCAAAATTTTCCTGTGTAGGTGAAAATTCGGCAGACACAAAATAACCATGAACCCCCCCACTGGTAGAATGGACGCTAACCAAGCTTAACTGTGGTCAGGGTTCATTTCTTGCCCATCTCTGTTTTCAACACCAACCAAAAGATGTTTACTAATCACTCATTTTGCATTAACAATCATGCCTGCGCCACAGGAGATTTCCTTCACTTGGTAGTAGTCCCCCAGAAGGTAGCTCCTCCTGACAGAAGTGGGCAATATATTGAGTACTGTGAAGTGATGAGGCAGTAATTGCTGCAAATGTTCTCAATTGTGGGATGGTTAAACATAGTCTTTACTCGATTTGAGAGAAACTCCCTCCACTTTACAATAAGCTTTCTGTCCTGGTTCACCTACACAACACTGTTTGATCCCCACAAAGAAGATGGTGGTAGTGGTGACTTGTTATTTGCCTGTGGATACCTCCTATATATCCCAAACAAAAATATGGATTGCTGCATGGGACTATGCAGATATGTGCAAGGAAATCAGTGCAAAGAGGACACTCTCCAAAATGTGTTGTGTCTAGTTTGCGTACAGATCCGTATAGTAAGCCATATAGAGGTATGGAGGAATGGTAGAGAAAGTAGACTAGAAGCCTGATTGACACAGGAGGCAGTGCTCCCAGGCACTGTCTGCCTTGTCCTGTGGGTGGGCAAAACTCTGTAAACAAAGTCCTGGCAAAAATCCCGTGAAGAGGAGAGGGAGATGATGCCTGTTCCTCAATAAATTGTAGTAAGAGGGTGAGGTGATGCAACAGTATTCAAAAAGCTTCTTTTGAGAGTGATCAAACCATCAACAGGTGAACCAGAACCTGAGCCAGCAACAACAGCTTGAGTATCTTAAAGATTAAGGGAGGGAGTAGAAAAAGAGAATAGCATACAACTTTTATTGAGAAAAATTAATTGGTGATGCACAGTTTTTGAGGAGGGATGACCAGCCTGGGTCCTGAAAGCGCACACATTCCACAGGTTAAGCAGACTCCAGACATAACCCAAAACCCAAGGCTAAGCTTTGCTACTTTTTGCACCTTGCCAACAGCATTAGCCGTAAGAGATGCTCTTCTGTCACCAGTAGGGCCATGTAAGTGGCTTTTCAAACTCTGGAAACACAATGAAAATAAAGGGCCAAGACTTACCTTCCTTCTTTATTAGGATTGTTGTCTTCCTTTTACTAACATGAACAGATACTTTTCTTTCTGTGTTTTGTGTACCTTTGTGAGTCCCTTCCTAAAAGTCTCTGAAAGATTTCTGCTCTCTCAGAAACTTACTTTTTAGGGGGTTGTGTAACCTGCTTGTTTTGTGAGAAGGCAGGGTGGAAAAATGGGGAAACAGAAATTACCCTAAGTGCTGTACAGTATAATTTCAATTACTTCACATAGTTATTGCTAACCATATTTTATAAATATCTGCACATTATGTTTGTTATGGTCATTAAGATGATAGTTTTAAACCAATTTGAAGATGTATTGTGATATATTTTGTCAATGTAATATAACTGTGCAAAATTGGTTATATCAGTTAGAAGAAACATCTTAAAAGTTGCCTCTCTACAGTTTATTCTCTGTATTTTAACTTTGTACTTCACTACAAGTCCATTTGCTGAGAATTTGCTCATGCACTGTTAAGTGGGATCCTAGCATATCACTACATTCAGTCAAAATATTGAAAGATAAAACAAAAAACCTATAGGTGATTAAAATGAGATCAAGAAAGTAGCATTTCTCTTTACATCATGTAAAGCAAAAAATCTGAAAATCATTTCAGCAAAAACAGATAAGAAGTGGGATGTTTGGGAGGCATCATCAGTATTGTGGAATACAGTTAAAGAAAAAAAATATAACAGATCAGAGTAACACTAAATTAACTTAAATTAAAAATGACAACGAACCAAAACACTAACAATGGGATATTGTTACCTCAGTGGTTTGGTCTAAGGCAATTATCTGTGTTCCTTCTGTAGTCAAGAGAGAGGAAGAGAGACTCCACCAGCAACAGAGACCTATTTGACTACACCCATCTGGCATACCATTCTAAAATGGCCACATAAAGCACTTGAACTCAGTGAGATCTGGAGGTGCCGCCTGCAGTGGACGAAGAAAAGAGTCACCTCAGACTAGCTAGCTAATTCTAAGACAGCTACAGCAAGTTGTAATGAATCCTGCCCTGTATATGAATTCCCGAACTTAAGGAAATTAGGGACCTAATTAATTTTTTTTTTCATTTATGTAAACAGATGTGCTAGGGATGAGCATGCCTGTTTGTATCTTGACATAGATTTCTTAGACTGGACTTCGACTGACAGCTCTAGAATTATGGATCTTGAGACATATTTAATGTCAACCTAGAAAGGTTAGAAAGTTCAGGGTCTTTTATCTGTTCCCCAAATCCAATGAGAAAGTGGAGCTGTTTGGTGTCAGATTTTTCTTCTTCACTTGAAATAAGAAAGCTGATGAAATTAGGATACCCACCACCCTTTCTGAAAGCTAGAACCACCTCAACAACAGATATCATTTCCATATCTGTGCCTTAGGCAATTATAGTTAATATCAATCTCATATCCATCCTATATCAATGGGATGTTTGTCTGTGTCTCAAATCAGGTATATATATCTTTAGTGACTGTGATACAAATTAAGCTAGTATCTGGTGTCTGTTTCTATAAACAGACTGCGTAATGGTCATCAAAGTTCATTGAAATAAGTTTTATGGGGTTGGACTAGATGACATTTAAAGGTCCCCTCCAACTCAACACATTCTATGATTCTATGATTATGTCACAAAGCACAGTAGTGTTTGCAAACACATGTTCTCATAAAACTGACCTTTTTTTGAAACATCTGGACTAAAGGCCAGCCTACGCTGCTCAGAGAATAAAACAGGACACAGAGAATATTTGCCCCATTTCTGATGTTCTAGTTCTGTCCTTCACAACTATTAATGACTGGATTGGCCATGCAGCAGTTTATGTCTGTCTTAAAACAGAATGGGAGTGGTAAGCAACTGAAATAAAGACACACAAAAGAAGGAGGGGGGGAAAGGAAAGGATTGCTGCAGCCCTCTGGCTTCCCTTTACGAAAGGTAAAAGACCAAAGGGCCAATCACTTGGCCAAGGGCCAGGCCATGGGCTGGGATAAGGGCCCCACTTCTGGCTTGTGGTGCTGAGCACTCAGCCCATCCCTCTGTCATGACATGCTGGGGGGTCACTCGCTGTAGCGCTAGAGGAGGGGGAACCTGCAGGACCAGCTCCTCACATGAGCATCTTCCTAGGGACAGGGCCAGTTTGTGTCAGCAAGGATTTAACCTTCCTGTGACAAACGTAGCGCAGAGGAATGCCATCGGGCTTAATAAGCCAGCCAAATAAGATGTGGTGAGAGTGGCTGCAGTAAGGCACAGAAATACCCTTCAGTGGAGCAGCAAGAGAATACCAGCTGAGAGCCAAGCCTCACCTGTTGGTGAATATAAATCTTAGGCTGGGTTACGCACCAAAACACCCCAGAGGTCCCCACAAATCCATATAAAGTGGGTCAGGAGAAGAGTGCAACAAGCTAGCAGAGGAGTTAAATGAATCTCTTGCATCATGTCTGCTGCTGAGAGTTGTGTAGAAATTCCTGTGCCAAAGGCACTTTGCAAAGAAAATCAGAGTGTGGCCTTTATACAGATTGAAGTCTCTAAGGAGGAAGTTGTAGAGTAACTTGAGAAACTCAAGTGCAGTAAATCACCACAAGCGGATGGTGTTCATCTGGGAGTTCTGAGGGGAAATAAAGTGAGAAAAAGCCAAGATACTGACAAGGGGATGCCTTCTTCCCTTGAAAAATGCAGCAGCACAAGAAGGCTGGGAAGCCCTATTATGTTGCCTGTCTTCAAAAGGAGATGAGGAAAATCCTGGGAATTGCAGACCTTTGAAGTTTACCACAGTTTTAGGGAGCCCATGAAACCGGTTCTGAACAGCAGTTCAAGAGAAAGTTTGTTGGACAGGAACACCCCATGAGGGTGTTCGTCAGTCTCTCAAACCACTGAGACTGTTACAAGGGGGGAAAAGTACCTCCCTGTAGGATCATAATACTTCGAAAAAACAGTGGAGCAGCCTTCAGAAGGAGAGTGGGATAACAGGGACTTCTCAGAGGAAGGTGACCAAGTGATCCAAACGTTCAAAAGTTTTTGCAGAGGTCACTTATAAGGCATTGTCATAGAGGATGTTAAGAAATAAAACTGAGAAAAATATCTTGAAGATTAATTGTTCCTGCAATGAAGTACAAATCATTCCAGAGGAAATGAATATGGGAAGCATTTCTCTTTCTAGTGAGGGGAAAGGTGAACACACAGTAGTGGGTATTAGGAACTAGTGTCATAACAAATAAACGAGTCTGAATGCCAAATCTTAATGCATTCAAATTAGCGTATCCAGAATCCACCCCAGATCTGGATCCAAGTCACACATGTGGTTCCCATCTTAAAAGAGGACAAATCAGTTCCTGGATTCAAACTCCTTGAGCTCTGGGGTTTGAATACTCCATATCCAAAGACTATAGCTCCAGCCTACATGTCAGTTACGTATGAAATATGGGGGGCGGGAGGAGTGCATGTGTACACATAGCATGCAAAGGAAGCAATTAAATGTAAACTCAAAACAATTTAAGAAGTGATTCATGGCAGAAAGTGCTCTGATGTAGAGATTGCATTACGTATTTGCTCTTGACATTAACTTGCTGCAGCTAGCTGAAAGGGCAGAAGATTATGAGTAATAGGACAGAGGGAATTTTGCTGGGTTTGGTGAGCCCGCTTATAATCAAACATTTTAAATGATCTGGATTTACATGGCTTCTTACCCTTTCAGTTTCTCTCCTGTTTTGGTTTTTTTTTTCAGTTCCTGCAGGCCCAGTGCACTGAAGGCAAAGCTACTTCAGTGCACTTAATTTACTCTGTCTTTTTTTGAATTCATTAGATTTTGAAAGCTTTCAAAGGAAGTCAGAGGTAGGAATTAGACGAAATATAGAAAGTGGGACATTTCTGACTGGCTTGTATGCTTTCAGTGTCTAAAAAGAAAGCTCTTTTTTTTAAGCAAACTGTAGGAGGGCTTGTAAAAATAGATATTTACATTTACATACTGGGACAGATCCTCAGCTGCCGTGGAGCAGTATTACTCCATCTTATTGGACAGAGATAATCCTAACCACCACAGCTGTGAACCTGCCTCTCATGCATGTACATGTATGTGTGAAAAATGTTTAGGATTCTGTATTTTTCCAAACATACAGAAGCTGCTTCTTCTTCCAGGTACTTTTGCCTGTGCACTAAGTTGTAGGAGTTGAAGCTGCTCTGTTTTGAACTGAGGGTGGTGTCTTCTGGGAGGCAGGGTGAGGAGGAAGGGTGAAGCGCAAGGAGACGGACATATGCACAAAGGAACCAGCGTGAACAGAAAATCCCAAAGAAGAAGGTGGGGGAGAGAATCAGGGAAGAAACTGATGTCCCACATAGCCATGCTGTGGGCTAAGGGCATTGCTTCTTGACAGCAACTGAAAACCAAGCAATATCTGTGTTCACAGCAATGGGAGTTAAACTGTGACTGAGCAGCGACCATGACTTCTGGAAAACACCTCAGGTGTTTCCTGCTAGATAGCAGGAATAGCGGGAGACATGCTATTGATAGCAAGGTGGAGAAAAAGCAGTTCTGCACTCAGCTGTGCTGTTGCTGGAGTCATGTAACACAGGACAGAGAGTACGTGTCACATCAGATAGTGCTAATAGGTGCCGACAGCCACCTTCACTCCTTCCCCCTCAGTCTCTCCCTGCGTGAGAGACGGGTGAATAGCGATGTGGAACAACTGTGTATTGCTGCCTGCTTCTGCCCACACAGTGGGACCCTGGTAGTGATTCAGACAGTACTGGACTCTGGACACATAATGTACACTGAATATCCATAATAAATAATAATTACCACAGTAGGGGGCAGCAGCCAGCTGTGGAGGAGAAGTAGGGCCAGCTGCTGGAAGAGATGTAGGCACTGGCTGAGCATGCAGGCTGGGCACTGGGGAGGGCGAGAGGGCCATGGCTGGGAGCCAGTGGCAGCTTACTGCCAAGAAGAGGGAGATAAAAGCACAAAAGAGGTTCACCAGAGGGAGCTGCTCCTGGCCACCCCTCAGCAATCGGTAGCGGCCCTGATCCAGGAGGGAAGGCTGATGGCAAACAGGAGCGTCGCCAGCCAGAGTGCGTGGCCAACACCGCTCACACGTACCATGCTGGAGCCAGAGGACGGGTGTCGGTAAGCCAAACAAGCCTGCTGCAGCGAAGGCAGCCCTGCACAAGCCTCTGGTTTGCAAGAGAGCCATACCTCCTCCAGAAATGAGCACGGATTCATCCTGTTCCCTTCAGCATCTCCCTAGAGGCACCTCCAGCTGAAGCGGGGTCAATGCTCTTGAAATGAGTACCACTCCCCAAGAGACTGATAGGCACCTTGTCAATGTTTTTCTGAAGTGCCCTGAAGCCCAGGTCTCCTTGATTTCATTTGGAGAGAAGTGTCTGGGCAGGTCTGAAGATCCCCAAATGGCAGCACTTTTAGCTGTCTGATTCCCTCTAAAGATCTGACGCCTAGCATGTGGGGTCCCCAGGTAATATGATAAATGAAAAATTGCTTTTGAACACTCTTAGTAACCCAGTGCTACAACTAAAATTTATCATAGATTTAAAATATTTTTCTAACCACCCTGAAAAGTCATTTCTAAGACTAAATTGGTTCACCAGCCTCATTTTCACAAGGTTGTTCATGGCATACTGGCTTCTCAGCAAAGTCAATAGCATCCCAGGGTAAGCTCCTCTACTTACCCCATAGGTAATGCTTAACTATTTCACCAGCACAGCCTAATGGTTAATTAGCACATGTTCTATGTATTAATTGTAACAATGTGGCACATTTCACTTGGCTTTAGCTTAGTGAAGTTTCGCTTTACTTATATTCATGTCTTCTCTTTAGGCTTGCTTTCTATGCCTGGTTATTTTTCTCTGAGTTCAAATGCAAATAGATAAACCCTGTTTGCATTTCCTTCCAAAAGAGGAACGTGTTTATTTCCAGATTCTATACTCATCCACCAGGAAAAGTCACACAGGACAACCGAAGGGGTTTTTTTTGCTATGTTCCTAGTTGGCTGAGCATCGTGGGTGTGATGTGGGTGATGTTAAAGGGAAGCCACTTTTCCTCCATTTCTCAACAGAGAGGCTGAAGGATTTTTTCGCCCCAGTAAAAAGAAACAGCTACCGTCTGGATCTACATTTATGTAGCCCACAAGAGAGTGAAGGACTCGATAGAGGACAATCCCAGGCAAATAGGGCATGGTATCTGGGAAAAATATCCATTGTTTTTGCCGGTAGCAGCCAAGCAGAATCCATGCATGAGCTCAAATGCAAATTCATGGGCAACAAAGAGCCTATACATTCAATAGATACACAATTTAAAAATAAAGAACCAGATTCATTCCCAATAACTTTTATCCAAGCATCTGACCTTAAGAACCAGCCTCAGTGAAGTGCTGGCAAATACCAAGATTTGGAAGGAAGTTAGGGGTGTTGCACTATTTTGAAATCTCTGTTTGGAACCAGCTGTCATTACGAATGTCTGCTGGTACCCCGTCTTAGCATACAGCCTGTCGCTGTTGAGCATAATGGGAACGAGCCAATGGAGTGTATTGAGCTAGGCTTTCTTGCTTGTCTTTGTAGCTCAAATTATCCCTTCGCACAGCCATAACAGGTAAGCTTTGAATCTGTTTGTGCCACATTCTAATTGGTTTCATTTAATTTGTGTCTACGTCTCTCTATGTGTGTTTGTATATACATATATGCATATTTATATGCACATATGTATATTTGGACATCATTATTAAATGTAAATATGCATGTTGTCACAGATTATTGCTGTGTGCATCACAGATTCTTAGAGTAGTTGGCTTTATTATGCAATAAAACAACCGTAGAAAGTTAATGCCTTCTTTAGAATAAATAAGGAACACAGGACTCATTATACCATATACGTTTAATGGTTTGGACATCTCAATGCCCACATGAAAACAATGAAACATATATTGCGATAGGCAGTATAATTATTCCAGTAAGGAACATCCATCCCACACACTTAGAAATATGAGATTCAGCATCACGAGATCCGAGCATTATGTCATCAGCTGCATGAGTTTCACAGCTTATCTTTCTGATTTTATGTTACAGAAGTAAACTCCAACAAAAACGTATAACACTGCCAATGTAACAGCACATTTATGTTAATACCAGCTGAAATGATTTCAAGAAGGTGAATAGGATCAGCATTTCTGTACATATGTGTGCATTTATGCATATGTATATGCATACACACACACATATAAATGCACACATGTATGTGTGTGCACAATATATATAAACTGTATTTAGAGATGCCATTATTTTAAAAGCTTGATTACAAGTATATTAAAGTTGAAAACAATATTCCATACAGTTGACCAATTTAAAGAAGACCCTGCCGGTGCACGGAAGACTGAGCTAGCTGATATCATTAAACATCATCAGATGAGGCTGCAGGTAGCTGAAACGTTCCTTAATGAAAATTTAAAGAGAGCAGATTAAAATGATATTCCTCCAATCCAACAGAACACAAAGGTAAAGACATTCAATTACAACCAAGATCTCATTTAGCACTAAAGGAGTGTTGTTTGTTGATCAGAATTTATTGCCTGAAGTGAAGAGCCAGGCTTGTGACTATGTATATTATTACTTTCTACAATGGACTCTCCTCAGATATAGTTACTAGACAAAGTCTTCCATAATTTTAGACTGTGATACCCACGACAAAGAGTCAGAAAACCTCAACAGCAGCAACAAAGGTATTTTTATCTGTGCCACTCTATCTCCCAACATTGTGAAAAATAAAATAAATCTGTAATTGCATGTATTTGCTTTTTGAAACACTAGGTTAAGCTGGCCAACAGAATAAGTGCCACCAAGGAAGTGATCTGAGCAGGATACTTTACCTGTCCCTGTCCAGAGTGCCCAGCAGGTTTCCACTGGAGACGTCAGGAAGGTTCTTCAGTGAGAAGACACTGAGGGTCCTCAGCTCTATACCAGACCTGACATTAGTTCAGAGAAACCTATCGCATCTTTTAAAATCTTAAAATTGAAAAAGATACAGATGGGCAGGAACGTGACAAGAGGAGAGGAAAAATAACCAGGAGACTGAAAGGACTGATTTTTCATGGAAGATTAAATGAGCTAAATAGCAATGGGTTGGCTTAATGCTAACTAAACACAACACCACACTAGCTAAAAGATACCGGAGGAAAATAGCATCAATGAAGGAAAAGAAGGAGGTTTGCAAGGGGACATAACTAGCAGAAATATGATGATGTTAAGAAAGGGAAAAAAAAGCTTCTGACAACAAGATACCCTAGGCAGAACAATCTCTCCCTAGGGGCATGGCACGATGCAGGACATTTAATCTAGACACACAAAACAAACAAAAATATGCCATAGGAAATAACCTCACGGTGTCAGGGAGCTGTACTGGATGACCTAAAAGGCACATTGTTAATTTGTGTGCACCTGTTATCTGTGATTTTCCTTGCTTGTATGGCCAACTCATCATTACTTATGTGTATTTGGTTTCTCTGGGCCCAATCCAACTCATGCTGTAGTCAGCAGAAGTTTCCGACAGGAGCAATAGGACCTCAATGTGTTTTCCATGTCTTTGCTGTTCTAAAGAGAAAAAAAAAATAAATACCCACCACTCTGCAAGAACTACTGATGTATATTGTGTATGAATGTATATGAAACTAGACTAGATTGGTCCCTTAATATTTCTTGCATATTTAAACCCGTGTTTATCTTTAGAGGTATCTGGGGAAATGTGCATTTGCTTTCATACACTGGAGCTAAAGTGTTTGCTAGGGAAGAAACTTACAGTTCATCTAAAAATAACTTCTGATGAAAAACTGCTTTGGTCACAGAAGAATCAAGACAATTCTCTATACTAAACTAAAAAAATAATATACAGAAATGGCAGAGCTCTTTCTATTGCTAAAGAAGTAATGCAACTGATGAAAGAAGCTAACAATGGATTCTGAACTCAAGACTGTAGTTTTCAAATACTTTTACCCAATATCTGAGTGTGTGTAATCATATGATGCTTAAATTCCAGCTCACTTGCAGGTAGGGAATCACTATTTTGTGGCAGCTCAGTGCTGGCCCCTTGAGAGGCACAAATTTCTGCATGAGTGGGGCTGAATGTTCAGGGGTCAGGGTTGTGTGTTGGTGTTGTCCATGTATCTAGCATCTGGTACTGTAAACCTTTAGAACAGCGTTTCTTGAAAATACTAAACAGACATTTTGGTAGCCAGTATTGAGCCTGTGGCTATACTGCTTCAGGCTGTGATCTTGTCAGCTTTTACAAGATAAGTAAGGTCAGGCAGGGTTAGCACTTGGATTGGTAACTCTAAGGAAAGGCAGTAGCTGCAGGAAGTATCTTAGGCAATAGAATAGATGTAACTATTTTCCCTGAGCCTTTTCTAATACCCTGATGAAGGCACAATGCCCAGCTGTGATGCAGGAGTGAGATCCTCACCCTCCGCAGTCCTCAAGCACCTCATTTTCAAAGGGGTCTTCCCCTGACGTGGCGTGGAGGTGTGTGGTACAGTAACCAGGAGACCGCAGAACTCGGGTACTGCTCACACATGCGCGTGGTCCTGATTGAGCGGCATGTAAAGGCACGGCCCCAGCACGTTTCATCAGCAAAGGGGTACAGGGGAACAGCATTTCTCCCTTCCATGGGGACTCTGGCAGCTCCAAATTAAGTCTTTGGCTGTGCCTATAAGACAAAAGACAAATCTATTAAGCCTAGACCTCATACACCAACTTTCAGACTCACACATTTCTACGGAAGGTATAGAAGGGCTGATAATGAAATCCTTGCCCAATGGTCTACATTGCCAAGAATTTTAAATTGTAAGCTAACCAATTTCTCCTCTAAAGTTCAAACAATAAATAAAATTCTATGTGAAAAATGGAGCCTTTTATTCCTTTGTCAAAATCTGATCAGAGTAAACTACAGATGTTAAAAGGCACTGTAGTTCAAAGAATTAAAAAGAATCTTATGGGGTTTGTATGAAGAAAAGAGTTTTAGAGAATAATATGGAAAATATTATAATGCTATTATATAAATCAGTGGCACATCCTCACTTTGAATGCTGTCTTCAAATTTGGTCACCTCAACCCTGAAAAAAAGAAAGTAGAAATAGAACAAGTCCAGAGAATGGCAATAAAAATGATAAAAGTCAAAAGGGTGGGAAATTTCTTGAGAACAGATAAAGAACACAAGCACCAGCTTGTCTCTCAGGGAAGATTCATCCTCATGGGACTGCAAATCATACATGAACCCTCTTCATAAACTTGGAACAAGTGCTGTTGCCTGAGATAAGCTAGAAGATGTCCTTAGACCCTAGCACTTCTGGAAGGCTCTGGGCTCTTGCATGAAGCAGACATTGTAGATATTTTCCTCAGTGTACCCTGCTTTCTTCAAGGACTTTCAGCTACTGGAGGCCAATGTGATTTAAGGTCAGTGGACAGGACACAGAGCTATATAGTAGCAACACCCTTATTCCATTGCTGACTATGTCCCAAACTCATTTTTTGGTCTTAGTTTTAGAAACGTCACATTTCCATACCTTTCTTTCAAACTTTGGATGAGTTTTTCAGAAAAGCATAGGTGATTCAGAGGTACAATTCCATTGACTTGCCTGGCAATCTTTTCAGTTAAAACACTCGGCTCCCTCACAAATGTGTCATTTGTCTATTCAAATATTCTCAGCCCCGAAGGACTTGCACAGTCTCCCTCACTTTGCGTGACGGGATCCCCAGGCTTTGTCAGAGCTCTACTTAAGCATGACTATAATATAAATAACATTTCATCCTCGTGATCTTCCAACCCAATTAGCAGCAAAGGAAAAAAAAACCCTTTCCTATTCTGCAAGGTGAAATGAAGAGGTATCAAATTTCAAACGGATAAGAGGTATTGCTTTTCCAAACAATGTACAGCTAATTAATGGAACTTGCTGCTGCACGGATAGTACTGAGAGAAAAAGCATCATATTTGTAAATGAGGAGGCATTTTTAGGCATAAAAGCAAATCTTCACACAAAGTTCAGATTGGGTTAAATTCAGTAGCATGTATTATGCAGAAGATCAGATTAGATTATAATAATGGTTGCCCCTAGCCTTAAAAAAAAAAAAAAAATTCTGTGTGAGTTTTACTAGTTGGTATTCTGTAATAACGTCTCATCATCCCAGCAGTTCTTGGCATATGCCAGTCAATAGACAGGGTCAGGAAGGCATTCTTGTCCACGGTAAACTGTTACACTGTTAAACACACAGTGAGGAAGAAGAGTCAATCCCATATTTTCTGGCCTTGGCCTCTGTCAAAGTCAAGGCGTCTTAGGATTGATCAGTGCCAGTGACCACTAAGGAGCAGCCATAAGGAAGTCCCACTATTCTCAGAGTAACTGCAGAGCATCACTGAACATCTACATATGGGAAATGAGGGGCTGTCTGACCTACTAACGGATTATCAGAGTAGGTATGGATTCCTACATTGGACCTTCAGAGGATCAGGAAAGACTAGGAAGCTTTCCAAACTGGTGGCTGTTCACCTCTCTTACTAGAGCTGGACAAATCCTTTCTCACCCAACCCCGTGTGGAAATCCTGGAGGAAGCAGTTGTATTCAGGCGAGCATGGTATGTCTTAACAGCTCTGTCTGTAGATAAGGAAAAAGCAGACCAAGATCAATAAGGTCTTGAGCAAAAGAGGTTTGGAGGAAGGTGAGGAAACCAAAGGCTCAATGGCTGCAACTAGCCTTATCTTTTGATCTACGTGACAGGACACCCTGGAGTCTTAGTGACCCATCACCCAGACCAGCATTTCTTCAGAGTGTCACCAGACAGGAGCCTATGGAGACATATAGCCCATCCTCAGCTACCCATGACTGAATTGTACAGCTGAACCTCAGAATTGGGGTAACATTCCCAATGGGCAGGTGTAATCTGTGGTGCCTCTGGTGCTCTTTTCTACTTCCTGGGGGCAGAGGCAAGGTGATCTCATTTGTCCTGAGAAGCGCTACCTTATTTTGGTGATGTATGATGGGTATCTCATTCCTCTCTGAACTGTTAAAATGCTGTTAATGCTAACAAGGCACCAAGAGAATAGAGGTCCTTTTTCCCATGATTGCATTTACTTACAACTTCAGTCATCTTACAGGCCCCACAAGAAATCAGGGAGGATGTCTTCTAGGGAACAGATGGACTGGAAGCATTTCAGTTAGGGGAAGTTGTTTCAGACTTGTTGGTTAGAAAAGTTATCTACCAGGGGAAAAAAAGAAAAGAAAAAAAATTAAAAAGAGCAAGTCAGCTCCGTACATCAGTAGGTTTACACCAGCAACCTGGACTGCCATACAAAGACAGAGCATATACATAAAGTAAGCACAAAATGCACATGCAGTTGTGATTCCAGTATGTTTGTAATGGCAAGTTAGATTGTAAATTATTTCTTTGGGGGGCAGAAAGCACAGTGGAAAAAAATGTGTATTATTCATAAAAATGATTGTCCTGTTCACTTGTATACCTCTGCAATTTATTCTGTAACAGCTTTTTACTTCAAAGAAATCACTAGCTAATGACATCTCAAACTTAAAAAAATCCACTTATTCACAACCCTGTCCCTGAGGGAATTCCCGCGTGTTATCAGAAATTTTTCCAAAGATCATTAACAGATATTACAAACCAATTGAAACTGAGTATTTTCTTTGCAAATTACTTTTAACTTTAGAGCTATTGAAAGAAGACATTGAGTGATTTAATTTACTTAATCTGTCTACAGATTGCAGCTATGTGCATATCCTGTGATTGCATTTCCAACAAAAAGCATATATAACTATCCCTAATAGAGATATTTTTCTAAATTATCGTACAAGATCAGTAGGATCTCTGAAGATATTAATGTTTACTTTTTCATTTAGAAAATTGCACTCAAGAAAGAAATGGGCACCTTTATTCTGTTGTTATCTTAGAAATAATAACACACCATAATACTTATTTTACCTGCTATTTTAATTAAAACTCCAATAATCATCACGTCTGTATATCCTTTGAGGATATGTTCTACTGACTTTTCTGAAAAATCGCTGTATTTTCATTAGGCTGTGAAGACTATATTTTAGAAACACCTTACGCAGCAATATATACCAAAGAAGATCCTCTGTCTTATATCAATCTAAAACAGCTAAGTGTAGATCAAGCTAATGCAGCAGGGGAGGGCTGGAGAAGGTATCTTATTCTCCACCCTATTGCCTTAAACCTCTCCCAGAGAACCTTATGCGCATCAGCACCACTTCTGCAGGAAGTATGGAAAATATCTTCCCCCATGAATATTTAGTTTGTAGCTTCCTGGCGGAGGTTCCTGCTCTCTTTGCAGAGAAGAGATGAGGGTTTGAACCCCCTGAAGCTCAGGTGGACTTCGAAAGCATTTACTTTGGCCGACAGTGAAGAACAACTGCTGTCCTGTGTGTGCTGCTCAGTCCTGATCATGTTACCCATGCTTTGCCAGGTCTCTCTTTGAAGAGATGTGGGCAAAGTAACACATAGTTTGAGGTGGAGAACCAGGATCAGCTGCTGAGAAGCTCAGCTCAGCTCAGCTGGGGACTGCCTGGCCAAGGGGCACGAGCAGCAGAAGCATTTTTAGATGCCTTAAGATCTTTATTAGCAAAAATGCGGGTGATGAACCTAGGGGGTGTGTGGACATGCCCTTGGACTTGGACATCTATATCCCACACAAGTTTCAGTCATCTCCTTTTGCAGCTTTGGGCCCAGAGACTATTCAGAGAAGGATCCCGATTTGTCAGAGCGAATAGGTGCTTAAGCATCTTTTCTTACCTCGCTTAAAATGGTGGGGAAATTGTGCAGAAAGGGGGACGGAGGTTTGGCGGGTGGTGGTTACTATTGCACATTCTGCAGATATACATCTTCCCATCTGTTGTGTCAGAGGCCTGGGACCAGCCTACAGACCTCTGCATTCCCCATACTATTTAACTCTCACTCTCCTGCTGTTTCCTTTTCCTGGGTTACAACAAAAACATCTCTCAGCAAAAAGAAATTATTTTTTTTACAGTGCACCAACAAGCGTGGGCTCAAGTTTCTGTGATTCTGTGATTCTATGAAGTTAACTTGAGTCAATTTTGAAACTGTGTCAGTAGTTGGTGAAGGCTGAAAAGAATACTCCCTGAGCGACCTGAGGGCCAGGTTTGTCCTGTGAACACTGGGTTACCCGTATTAGTGGAGAGATCAGTAATCTTTACAAAGGTCCCACACCACTGACTTGGCAGCTTGCTCCTTTCCACCATCCCATGGTGGCAGGTGGGCATGGGAGAGGAGACAGGCTGGCTGCTATTGAGCAAGGAGTATCTACACAGGTTACTGGCTTGGTTTTAACCCACGCTGCACCCAGACAAATGCAAAGGGAGGACGGTACATTCTTCCTTTCTCCTGGTAAAGGTGCAGCCTCTCAAATTAGTCACGTTCCTGGTCTTCATTCATCCATATGATTTATTCAAGAAACATCTCTAATGGTCACACCCCCAGTTTACAGTCATAATGGCACTGTGGGTGTCAGTAGCTGCCACTGTGAGATCCTACTGCTTTTTAGGATCGTCTCTTTTTAGAGGTGGCTCCCCTGCCCTTCTGTCACTTATGTGCAACTGGCATTACAGTGTCAGTTCAGGTGGTACACCTGGAAAGCCAGAACACCAACACATTTGTTGGTGGCTTTCGCTTCACACTAGCAGTGCAATCTCTCAAGCCTACCTGGGGATAAGTCCCTGTGCTCCAGGGATGTCAGTTCAGTGCTGGAGCATCCTTCTCCTCCTCCTTCCCCGCCTTCCCCCCTCCCAGGTGCCTTGTGCTGCTCGTATTTTAATACAACCACCACTCCATGCTCTGGGGCTCCTTCTGCATGGGCACTGGTGGCGGAAGCCATCACCATGCCTCCATCAGGGGTGACCTGGACTTTCCACCTGCCAGCACCAGGCACCGTGCCGTCAGCTGCCCAACTGGCATGGCTCCACCAGCCACAGCGGCTGAGCACCTCTGTTGTCACTCAACCCGGGTCATCTCCACAGAGTCTGATAACACATCTGCTAATTAATGCCAGTTGTGATCATTGGTCAGATCCTCAGCTGGGATAAATTGACACAGTTCCATTTAAGCCTGTGACAATTAGCAGCAGCTTAGAGCTGACCCAGTGGTTTTCTTTATAACGTGGATATACATCTTGTTGAAGGTGAATAAAACCCAGCAACTAATTGCATATAAACTACCAAACAATCAGAAAATGAAATGATTGTCAGTAACTCCCAGCCTGGGCCAAACTACAATGGTGACAAAGAAGTGATAGCCCCAGATATGTTAACAACTCTCTGAGCTATCCAAGCTCCTTATAATAAAAATAATTAATAATAATAGAGGTGCTCCTGCATACATTCATCTTTCTGTAAAGAAAGCCTAATGAGTCTGTCTTTTAAAAAAGAGACTATCAGGACATTCAAATGTGATTCTATTAACTTGTAAGCATAGCATTTTGCATTTTAACAATTGAACGAATAAAATCTATTCTTCAATTCAATTTTTAAGTCTTATAAGCAACACCAGTAAGTGAAAAGGAATAGTCTGAGAACTTTCCCAAGATTCTTTTTCTGCCGTTTGTCAAAATTTCATTTCGATCAATGCTTCCACCCTGTTAGGTCATATCAACCATAGTAAGCAGAGCTGTAGTAGGTATTAAATCCTAACTAGAGGCAAGTAAGGCACTCCTGGAAATAAAGCAAAAGTTTGATAGGTTGTGTCAAAAGGAACTGCTGTTATTATTATAATTTATTATTTGTTAAGCACTGACAATGTGCTCAGTTCTGCTGATTAAGTTCTTCTGAGCAAGTTCTACTGATTAGCTTCTAAGGACAACACACTGTACTACAAAGAAGATATGTGACAGCTATCAAGACTTTTGCTTTCAAGGCTCACTTAGCAAAACAATTACACGCCAGTTATGCAAGTTTTATGAAAAAAAGAAATAAAAATGCATAAACTGAGTAAATATCATGACTTTTGTGTTCGCTAATTTTCCTACTCCAGATCTCTCACTTCAGTACTGTCTGACAACCTCAAAGTTACACCAAGATTTGAAGAAGATCTAAAGCCTCATCCTTGCTTATATTCAGTTTTAAGCATCATGCTATATATTAAAGGCAAGCACACAGGTTGCATTGTTAGGATCTGTCTTTGGATTTGGGGCTCGCTCCCTGTGGAAGGCAGAGATGGTTGAATGGGGCCAGCCCAAAGACAGACAAACATCTGAGCATCTTCAGATGCAAGCAGACATTTCCTTTACACTATGACACAGATCGGACAGAGTCAGCCAGTGCTACACTTGTAGGTGGTGACCTGAACTTAGAAAGACATTTAGGGGTGCAGGTACCAAAAGGGAGCATTTTTCTTATCCTGCTGGGTCCTTGCTAGGCTGCGAGGGCTGTTTCTCTAGCAGACCTGTTGTTAAATGTCTCCACCCTGAGCTATAGGCACATTTTGGAGGGCATCTAGGAGCTGGAATGCTGGGTTTGTGCTGGTCTAGAGCCACTGAAGCAACGCTATTCCTGATAGACCAGGTGAACTGTGTGCCTGCTTTAGATCTACTTTAGCATCTAAAGGAGTCACAGTTTCTTCCTTCACCCTTACCCTCAGATCCTTTACGTACAGTTTACCTCCAGGGTGGCAAATTCCCCAAAACAGTCATTTGATGGCAAAATGATACATATACACCCGAGTGTACATGGCAGGGGACAATCTGAGGACTGCTCTGAGAACCGATGGCCAAATTTGCGTGTCAGGAGGGTGCCGAAGGAACATTATCCCTTGCCCCGGCCAGGCAACACCTAGGCTTTCTAACCGCAGCGCTGCCAGAGCTCCAGCTGTGCAGAAGTTCTCAGAAGAAAAACTCCCTTTTGTCTGCCGCTATCCTCTATCCTGCACACTTCCCTAAATCCCGCCAGCACGCTTTTTTTTTTTTTTTTT